>SNQJ01S0253235.1:0-12699 GCA_010110895.2 Picea sitchensis
TCAAGCCTTGAAACCATTGACAACTCCCTTGTCTTATGTTTGATGTTTTTGTTTATTTTTGTAATGTTATTTGCTTTCAGTTCGTAGTTAGATTATTGTGTGTAGTTTTGTTTTCTGTTAATCCCTTTTGCTCCACATCATCCTGTTCTGCCTTGCCAAGCCCAACAGGGCATGCCAATGCTCCCATTTTTGCTCACCCGACGACGATTCGAGCACGAACACTGGGTCATACGTTTCTCTAATCTGGAAAAGACACGTGGCATTAAAGATCGATGACTTAATTCACGAGTATCAGTTGGAGTTAGAAATTTATTCAAGTTGTGCATTCTAAACTAAAATAGGGATCGCTGATGCTGAAACTCTTCCGGAATCAGTGATTGGGGAAAACTATTTAGCATGGTTGAAATGTTTGTCATGATTTGGTTTTCTCTGATTCCGACAAGCACGTCGGGTATCGACTATCGACGATATCGTTTCTTTCTTACTTAACATTTACTCCCTTCGCCTTTTACTGATGCCGAAGGGGATCAACTATTGATGATGTCTGTAGGTGATACTTGTCGTGAAACAAAATCTTCCTTTCACCGATACCGGTGAAGATCGACGTTCAACGACTAAGGTTTTTCGAGTGATTTTTTTCACCTCTTAATTCCTTCCGATGCCGAATCTTGAGCACGCTGGGTGAAGTGTTTTGGCTGTTTGATTCCTTATTTAAGTGTTTAAGCCTCTTTGATTCACGGGGTTTTCATAATTTAGACAAACCTGAATAGCTAACGAGAGTCAAGAGAACAAACAAAGAAAAAACATTTTCTCAAAAGGAAATAGAATTCAGACAGCGCAAAAAATCTAGTGGTACCCAAAAAGTGAAAAATTGACATAAGCGTTTTAGGGTGTGTTGAGTGCTCAACAAATGGTGAGTTACTAGGAGAAAGAAGAAACTTTATTCCTTCCTCGAGCTCGATTGATGCAAAATCTGATTAGGAACTTAACTGGTTTTCATCAAAGCTTCTCTCACCCTTGCATTCATAATTTCCCCGGTTAATGCATCTGGGCTTGCCAGTGGGATTTTTTAACCTTTATTCCACCTTCTTTTCCTGTACCTTGACTCACGCCCCCTTTTCACAAGAGTCTAGTAAAGAATTCACTGACACTAGGCCTTTTAGTTACCCTTATTCATTCTCTATGGTGTTGCTCCACTGCCAACGAGCGTCCATAGCTCTGACAGAGTCACTCCAACATCACAGACCTTGCTCCACTACCAACGAGCATCCATAGCCCCGATGGAGATATCTGCATACCCTCTCCTACTATGCGCTCATTTGATATAGTTGAATTTATTTCGGTAGAATGCCCTGAGCAAGTGGGAGAGGAGGATGTTTGTTATTTGCAAAAGATGAGATGGTTAAGGTGAAACTCACTAGTTCTGTCTCTGAGGTGCATGTAGTCCTTTCCAGCTTACCATCTTTCCCTTAAGGTTTTATCAGACCACTAAGAAGACACTTCCACATTTTTCCAAAGTTGTTCATCTGCGTAGGCTAGATAGAGAATCCCTTGAAACAACCGCAGGTTCCTCAACGTTTCTTGTGTTTGTATGTCAGTGACGAGTTAGGGAGAGAGTTCACTATGTCACATTATTTGAGGTCAACCATTGTATTGATAAACACAATATTTAAAAATATCAGAAGCACGATCGCAAAATATAAAACAAAAAGTATAAATGCAAAAAGATAAATTGACGCATAAAAAATAAACACAATTTTTTTTTTTTTTTAATGAAAATATTGTTTCAGGGCTTGGCCATTCACTGGGAGAGCGTCAGATTCCCCCCTTAGATTTTTTAGTTGATACGTGTCTAATCCAATCTTCTTGACCACTTGGAAAGGTCTGAGCCATAGATTCTAAAACTTAGAATGTTTACCTTTAGGCTCATTTTCTCTGTCCCACTTTAGGACTAGGTCTCCTACTTCAAAATTATTTTCTTTAGCCTTATGTTTATCAAACCACCTTTTAACTATCTACTGGTGGGCTATGAAATTTGATTTAGTGTTTCCCTTTCTTCTTCTAACATGAGAAGGGTGTCAATTCTTTGTTGTAAGATTGATGAGGGTTTCCCTCTGGACTCCTGAGCAAGTTGAAGAGATGGAAGATATAGTCTGTTCGTGAGAACAGATTCCTATATATATACTAGAAAGTATGGGGAATTCCTTATATCTTCCTAGGGTGTAACTCTGTCTGCCAATAAGGTGTTATGGAGTAGGTTATGCCAATTTCTCTGGTTGTCTGCAACTTTTTTTCTTTAATATTCTTACCGGGTTCTTATTAGTTGATTCTGCCACTCCGTTTCCTTGTGGATAATAATTTACGGAGTATCTAATTATGATTCCTTTGTCTAGATAAAACTTTGTTAATAGGGTGGAAGAAAAGTAATATGCGTTATAAAAAACAAGGACATAAGGGACACTGAACCTTGTGATCAGTTGTTGTTCTATGAATTGGATTACCACCTTCTCTTTCACATGAGTCAGTGAGATGGCCTCTGCCCATTTCATGAAATAATCGGTGGCAATAAGTATGTACTTATGTTGTTTTGAAGAACTCGGTGTAATTTCTCCTATGATATCTAACCCCCATTTCTCAAAAGGCCTAGAAACGGTCACCGGTTGGAGTGGGACAACTACTCTCTTTTCCCTCCTAGTGCTTATTTGACAAGTTTTAAAGTTTCTAGTGTATGTGTGAATGTATTTGAACAAAGTGGGCCAATAATAGCCAACTCTCAGTATCTTATGAGTGGTGGTATTTCCTACAAAATGTCCACCGGCAGGGCCATCATGAAGCTCCTTCAGAACTTTATTTGCATCTTTATGTTCAAGACATCTTAAAAGTACCCCATCATAATTAACCCGGAAGAGTACCGAATTTATGAGGCGATATTGTGTGGATTTTAACCTGAGAGATATCCTTTCCCTAGGGTTTAGGTTTTCTGGGCAAGTCCCATGATGGAGGAGATAAGTCAATTTCTCATACCAAGACTCTTGTCTTGGGGAAATGTATGAAGCTTCATCACACCATAATGCCATTTCATTCTCCCATCTGAGGTCTTCATTTACTTGGTCTTGAGCTTCGACTGCCAGTTTACATAACCCTTAACGAATTTAGCAGGTTTTATATCTAGATCAAACTCTTAGACTACTGCCATATAGTTCCCTCTTCTTTCCCCCATCTTCTGTTGAGTAAATAGGGATCAAACTGCGGTGTGAGGCACGATTACTTTGGTATGGTTCTTGAGGATGTAAGATATGAAATGTTTTACTTCCTTATAAACCGCATAATCATGTTTGTCTATAGCAGGATAATGTAGTTCGACACCTTGGATATTAGTGCCTATGAACTAAATCAGGGCTTCATTTTTGTCATCATCCATCTGAGTTAATATTGCGGCTAACGATTGGTCGGAGGCGAAAGTATAGAGGAAGAAATTATTGTTGAAATCGGGACTTCACAACACTGGGGCTTGAGAGATTGCAGTTTTAATATTGCTGAAAGCCTTCTTTCGTTCATCATCCCACTTAAACTCAACATCCTTACAAATCATTTTTTGTAGGGGTTTGATAGTTCTGCGAAATCGGGGGTGAATTTCCTCACAAAATTGATTTTCCCGAAGATTGATTGCATAGCCTTTTTGTTGTGAGGTAATGGAAGCTGAGCTATAGCCTTGATTCTTTTTGGGTCTATGCAAATTATTGCTTGAGATATAATGTGGCCTAACAACTTACCTTCCTCGACACCAAAAATAGTTTTCTTAGGGTTTAAGGATATGTCATATTTCTTACACCTTTCAAAAATCTGGGTTAAGTGTTGGATGTGATCTTCTCTATTCTTTGAATACACAGTCACATCGTCCAAGTAGACTACTACACACTTATTGATTATTCCCTGAAATGTGATGTCCATGGCCCTCTGGAAGGTCGCTCCTGCATTGATTAAACCAAAAGGCATGCGTTTGTAAGCGAAGGTTCCCCACTTGGTTCGAAAGGTAGTTTTCAAGCGGTCTTCTTATGAAACTAGAACCTGGTTGTAACCTAAGAAACCATCTAGTAAGGAGAAAATTTCAGAGCTAGATGTGGTTTGCAGGAGATGCTCCATTGGTGGGACTGGGTAGTTGTATTTTTCTGAAGCTTTGTTGAGATTTCTGAAATCTATGCATAAGCGAATCTCCCTAGAATTTTTCCTTACAGGAACCAAATTTTCTACCCATGCAGAGTGTCTAACTTGGAAGATAATTTTGGCATCTAACAGTTTCTTTAACTCCTAACACATGAGAGGCTCAAGGGATGGGTGGTACTTCCAGAGCTTCTATTGGAAGGGTTTTAATTCAAGTTTTAAAGGGATAGTGTGTTGAATGAAACAAGTATCATAATTTTTTCAGATCTTGGTAGGACCACACAAAGACATCTTGATATTGTTTGAAAAGTTTGATATAGGCCTTCCTTTCCTCTTTGGATATTGTCTTGCAGAGGTTTACATTTTTTAGGTTTTCAGGGGTTCCGAGATTTATAGTTTCATCCATGGGACAGGAACTACCAGTCTTCGCATTTTTTGACCTCTTAAATCATTCCTTTAGGTCAAAAAGATTTTCTAAATTAGCTATCCCCTTTAGTATCGTGTGACACTTCGATTTGTTATTCAGTTGATCTATATGAAGATCGGTTTCCATTGATTGTTCCAGAAATACTTCATCGTCAATAGCCAAGTCTTTGAAATTATCTTGGTTAGTAAATTTTTTTATGATCTGTTCATTTCCTTCAAAGACCTTCCAATTAGAATTATTGTTGGGCACCGATGGTTTGTAGAGAAATTCCAAAGTAAACGAGGAAGGCTTCATAATATTCTATAGGTGATAGCCTCGAAGCAACGGTGACCAGGAAATCGACAAGAATGTTCTTTGCTCTGGGAATCACCGTAATGTTGAAAGCTTCAAAGTGCTCTATTAGCTTGTGTATTTCCTGTTGGTAAATCTTTAGGTGTGGAGAATTGCAATGTATAGTGTTCCTTACTTGTCTAACGATGATTTTAAAATCTCTGAAAACCTTTAAGTCTTTGACGTTTAAGTCTATGGATTTCTTTAGCACATGTACTAGAGCTTCATACTCAGCGGTGTTGCTTGTGCATTCAAACTCTAGTCTCTAGGACAAGAAACGTCGTTTACCTTTCGGATCAATGAGGATGCACCCTTCCCCAGACCCTTCTTGTGATTTAGAGCCATCGAATTAGAAGGTCCAAACTTGTGGGCGAAATCTATCATCTTCATATTTCTTGTTACTTTCCTCTTTTCCTCCTATTAGTTCTGTGATTTATAAAGCATATTCTTGGCAGAAGAGGGTTTCCCTCGCCGCCGTTGACAATTCCTCTCGAAAAATCATTTCGGAGTTTTGAGTAAGAGGGACATTAGATGAGAGAGGGGAGAAGTTCCCGAAGTAGGAATCACATGAATAATTGCCCAGCACAGGGAAATATGCTGGCGAGGGTTCATTTAGGGTTTCTAAGTTAGTGACAATATGTTTTAGATATCTTTCCCTATCAATTCTGATCATATTTGCATGCCCTTTTAATGGAAGCCATATGTGAGCCCAGTCTGTACTAAAGTATCCCTTTAACTTCTCAGACCAATCTTGGCTTAGTAATAACCCATAATCTTCTGGGATATCTATTACAATGATGTCAATCACTTGCACAAATTTATGATGTGTTGCTATTATGATCATTACATCTTTGAGTTCTCCCATGAACTTCACCTTGGTTCTGTCTAGTTGTATTACATGTTTGTCACTTTTAAGAGGGACTGCATTTATTGGTTTGCAAATAGATAGTGGCATAACATTAGAGGATTCTCCTAAATCGACCAAACGGTTATGGAGGTTTCTGTTGAAGACTTCAAATGTTAAAAGGAACAATGGGACAAAAGGTTTCCCCTTCTTATCTTCAGAGAAGGCGTTCACAGTTGGTTTATTTCCTAGATCCATGGGAGTTAGATTTCTTCCCTGATCAGTGCTTGTCGTAGAATTTTCTACTGATTTCAAAGCTTGTAACATGAAGTCATTTTGTTGAGGGATTCTACATATGTCCATAGCTGATATATTAGCCTTTAGCTTCTTAAAATCTTCAACTATGTTGTAATCCATCTTGGGTGATTCTCGTGTATGGATGTTTATAGGGTTTCTTCGTGGAGAAAAAGGTGCTTTCGGGTGATCGAGAGTTGATCTCCCTCCCGAAATTTGGGTCGTAGTAAGTTCGTTTGAGACAAGTTGACCCCTACTTCGTGTTTTCACAACCAAGACTTTTGCAGGTGGTTCTTGAACCTCAAGCAGGTCATCGAAAGGCATATCTAGGTCAGGATCTCATATCAACATGGTTGTTTCTTCTGATGGAGAAATTTCTTCCTGATCGAAAATATTCATACTAGAGCCACGTGATTATTCAGTCAGGGAGAATTCATCTAGAAATTGGTTGGCCATCAAATTCGTGGTGTGCACCCACTGAGGGAAGTCTCTTTTGGAGTGATTCTTTTGATGATAAGTGCAAAAAGAGTCAGATGCTACATTTCCTAGATAGATGTTTAGGTTGGATGGGGGAGGTTCAATTGCTTTGAATGGTAGATTCCTTTTAAATAAAGGTTTATAGGGCCTTTGGCCTTGGTTTCCCTCCCCTACACTTCTCTTCATGTCTATGATTTCGTTTGATAGCCTTTTGACCATTCGTTGTAGGTCCTCTATGTCCCCACTTCCCTTTTCAGGAGCTTGTTGTGCTTGTTTCCCTAGGGATCTTGTAAGCAATAGCCCTCTCCTAGGAGGAGGTTGAAATTATTTATTAACTAAGGAAACATGGCCTTCTTTACATCCCTTCATTTGGAACTCTATCATTTTGGCTTCTTCAAAATTCTCAGCTAGGGTTAGTTTGGAAGCCCTCTTCACACACATGGAAATAGAAGCTAGGAGAGAATTAACATATACTTCGATTTGCAGCTCCTGAGTAGGTTTAGCCTCGGGATAGAATTTGTTTAAGATGGTGGTAAATGTTTGATTAAAGTCTTTGACCCTTTCCTTCGAACTCACGGTGGCGGAGAACAACTCAACCATCAACACTCCTGTAGTAGTTTCTTCTGCAAATTTATCTAGAAAAACTTTTTGAAACTTTGTCCAAATTGTTATGGATCCTATGGGTAAGTTAAAATACCACATGGAGGTTGAATTCTCAAAAGTGTTGGGGAATAGTATATAAACTATGTCTTCATGTTGGACATTCATAAGTCTGAAATCTAGTATGAATTTCTTGATATGGTCTTCATGAAATCCTGAGGTTTCAGGGTCAAATTTAGGAAGTAATTTCTCTGGGTGTCGGGGAAGGTTATGTACTTGTCCTGGGATGGCCAAAGCATCTCTGGCCAACCAAGGTTTATTGTTCTGAGGTGAATTAACCCTTTCTTCATCATGGTCGTTTTTATATTCCATGTCTTCATATCCTGAGTTAAACCCTTGTTCTTCTGAAAACTCGTCGGGCTCAGAGAAGTTACCGGTCGGTGTTTCAGGGATTAGATTGAGAGGATGCTCAATTTCAGTGAGGGAAAAATCTATTAGGTCTTATACTATGTGCACAAAAACCTGGTCCGAGGATTCAACCACTAGTATGCCTATTTGTTTTCTTCGAGGAAGTAATGGAGCAAAGGGAAGCACACCGATCTGTCGGGCGTATGCTCTTGTGATTCTTCTAAATTGATTCAATTCCTTGTGAGGAAGAGCGTAAGGTATATCAGGGAACATGAATTATTCCTCATGTTGGGGTGAGTCACTCATTTCTAGAGTACTCAGTGTGTGTGGGCTATCTTGGTAATGGCTATCTATGCATGTGGGATGTTTTGAATCTACAGGATGTCTGAAATATTATGTGAAATATGTATTCAACCATTCATTATCCAGGCCCTCCTTATAGCGCCAATTCTGTTGAGGGGTCCTAAATCCCTTTAACTCAAAAACAGGAACCAAACCCGCCATTGAGGCCCAATTAGACTCTACAACGTTTAATAGTGGAATTTTTCTCTAGATCTTGTAGTCCGACCAAAATAATTGATGGGATTTACGTTTTCTCATGAAATTTTTTTCTCCTTCAGTTCAAAAGTTCTCTTTTTGTATTTTTTTCTTAGGTAGGAATGATATAAGGTAAAGCTGGTGTAAACCAACCAAGTGACAAAGTGGGAACAAACTTAACTAATGGAGAAGAGGATAATCTCGGGATTACCCTTTACTCTAGCATGCAGATAGTGGTCGTCTACCACATGCCTAATATTAATACGTTAACTATGCGGGTATTCCAATTACTAACTGAGATACAATTTATTAGAAGAAAACATGCATGCAATAAATGATGATAAGTAAAATAATTCACTTAACTCTAATCATCAATCACATAATAACACAACAATTTATCTTCATCATTAAAGAAAGAACTGTAAAACATTGCATCAGATAACTTATCAATAGATTTAGTAGCTCTTATTCATTACATCATCCATTCATGAGACGAAATAATAAATAATTCTTCACCACATCCAATCATACATGCATTTGATGGAAACACAAACTTGTCTCTGGTCCCAAAAAGGACTTCTCAAATAGGTCTATCCTCCTACTTATAACATACTATTAACTAAAAATAACTACTAAAGTGCAACTGAGTAAAACAAAACTCGCCACATGGCGCTCTCTTCTGTCAGTTTTTCTAAGAGTCATCTCAAGATATCACTTAAGTGGGTGACTCTTCTCGTACTCTGAATACTTGATGAACAGATCCTTGCAGGTGTTGGTGTATGAGAATCTATGTTGTTCCATTGGGGCTGAGTGAATCTCTCTTATCTCTACCGCTTGTGCCTGATACTTGACTATAGTGGCACTTAATTGTTGCAACATAGACTGAGCTTTTATCAGGTGCTCCATAAACTATCGCACCTGATATGGCACCGTGTTTGTCAGCTTTGCTATTTCCTCGGCCCATGATGAGTCTTTCTCAGTGTGTGATTTGACTGTGTCGCGCAAGTCTACAAAGTCATCGGGTGTACCAAACTCGAGGAGTCCGATATCTTTCATCACCCGATTTATTTTTATCTAGCTTTCCTCGCACTTGGCCCATTTATCTTGGATTTCTCGATGAGGTTCCCAAGGCATTTTAACCCAATAATCGGTCGATTTCCTTATGCGGTCGGTGATACTTTCTCTTAGCACCTGGATGTCGTGCTCTTCAACGTCTTGACCCTTTTGCACTGTGCTGATATAGTCTATTATTTCCATGGCTTGTTTCACTTTGTCGTGCCACCTCTCCATATATTTTCACATGGCAAATGCCATGAGGGTGTCTTCTTGCAACTCAACTATCCTGGTAGTGAATAGGTGTCGTTCATATTTAAACTTGTTGTAGGCCTCCTTGAATTCACTTCTTAGGTACAACATGGGCTGTGTGGTGTCATGGTCATATTTCTCCAAGGGGCACAAATGTTCCAATTCCTTTAAAGAAACAACCATATCCTCTTCATCCATTTTTTCTTTCCAGGGTGGCATCTGTGATATCCATCCTGGTGCCGATAAGTTTGGATGTCTTGGAATTTTCTGTGTTAATCAAACTTTCCTCTGTAGTGATGAGGATGGAGCGATCTAAAGTGATCCTCCTTTTCTTGGTGGTTCTCTGGACGATAGCTTTCCTTTTTCATCCATAAGTGATGGCATGTATGTAAGCTACTTCATCCACAGGTTTGGGGATTTGATGATCTCTCGAGGTGAGTGTATTCCCCAGACTCTCGATGGTGTATACTTGTTCAAGAATGGGTACTTGAACTTCCTCTCTGTGTTATGAAGGCCCGTCTTCTGTTTTCTTCTCATCCGGGATTTGAGTACCAATTGAAATTGAGGCATTAGGGGTAGGCTTGATACTTACTTGATCATCGGCCGTTGAGACACCGATTTCCTGCTGTGGAGCTTCTTCCTTTTGTTCACCCGACCCTGGTTCATCCTTCAGACTGTCTGCTTGGGTCTCCGGTGCATTGGGCTGCTCAATGTCTAAGACACTCTCGACTTCTTGTTCTTTCTGTGGAAGCCCCTGAATTTGAGAGTCAGGAACTGGGGAAGATGTCTTCTTTGGCTCCTTTTCCTCTTCGATATGTACGAGGGTTACAAGGGATACCTTCAGGCTCTCATCATCATCATATATTTTTATCAGCTTTCTTAAGGGGTTTGACGCACTTGTTCTCCCTGATGTTATGACTATCTTTGGATGAGTCAAAATACATGTCAGTGATCTGGCCGGTGGCGTTGTCAATTCAGGGTCATCTAACCCAATAATTTCATCAATGTCTATGAATTTAGGGTCACCTGGGCCTGTTTGGATTTCATCCGGGTTGTTGGCAGGGAGCCTTGTCATACTTATGAGGTATGGGCCATATTGAAGTTGATCAATTATCCGCTGCACATATTCTATCATGAGTAACCCCGTATCCCACATGTCCTGAGTTATGGGAAAACCTCTACCTTGCATCGGGGCTACTTGGGGGATCTCTACTGCTTCGGTCGCTACCTGGGGAACTGCTGCTTTGACCACTATCATTTCTTCTCTATCTCTGAGGGCCTCTTGAGCGGATTGTTCTGTGGTTGTTGTTTGTTCATCCAGAATCATGGCTCTGAACTTGGTCATTTTGGGATCAACCATCCTTTCCACCACCTCGTCCTAGTCCTAGGAATTTTCTGTGAAGATTTTATCTTCAAATTTGTCGTGGGAGTATGACTAGAAGGAAGACACTTGAGAAGCATATTTCAAGACTAGATCCTTTGGGTCATGCTTGCAGAATCGACTGGTCTGGAATCAAAATTCTAATTGGCTCAACCCTTCTTGCTTGGCTTGAGCTATGTCTTTCACTAGGTAGAAACCTACATGGAATCCATAAGGTATACACACCCACTTCTTATCCTTGACCAGGTGGCGTTGTAGCCTTGTAGGATGGTTTGGTGGCATATCTCTCCCAATACAATCCGGTCAGGGACATGTGCTGGTAGGAGATGAGGTGCTCCGGTGGCCCCAAACACCCTAACGTATGTATCGTGTTCGTCCAAATACTAGTGGCCGAACTTTGATATCACCTTTTTGGCCGGAGCCGATAGTCTCAGACATTCTTTCTTGAAAATAATAAACTAAATGCGTGCGATGAATTCATCATAGATGAGGGAGTGGGATTTTTTGTACCTGTTCTCCCATAATATGCTGAAATATATGTGGACTGAGATCTCTACGACATGCCAGCTTAGGTTCATGCCGACAAAGACGTTTCTGGCACACCCACCATTGTCATCATTGATTAAGCACTTTTGTGTGTCTGTGTGGTCGATGAGCCATTGCAGCAGTTCTATGCAGAGAAACACCGAGGTTCTGCTTGCTACCATGTGCAGGTACGACTGTCGAATATTCAGGAATACGTGGTTGTCGAGCACTCTGACATCTGGGTCACTGTGTGGGATGGATTCTGGGAATTCCTCCCGACTGATCTTCTTGAAGAGTTCTCCCCAATGTGGGAGTGTCAACTTGGTCCCTGTGGTTGCCTCTATGTCTCCAAAGGCCAGAGGTTGAATGGAAACCTTCTTTGTAGATGTATTAATGTTTGGTTCTGGCCTTGGAGTATATTCCAACTGTTTAGCGACCCTTGGAGAGGAACCTTCGCCTACCTCCGACTCCTTCAACTTCAATGCCCTCGGTGATCGTCTAGTGTTTGGCTTCCTAGGTGGCATTTTTCGTGCAACTGAAAGATCAAAATTTAGATACTATGGAAAGAACGTAACCAGATAACAAATATATAAATCGTTGCCACGTAAAAATCACAAATTTGGATACATACCTGTAAATCTTGCTAGACCTAGTTATTTGATACTCATGGGAACTCTGCAGCTTTCAAATTTCTCTTCTCACTTCTTCGGATGCTCTGAAAAACCTTTGTGCGCATCATTGTTTCATTTACAATGGCTCAAGAAATTTAAACTAGGGAAGGACTTATCGTGTCGTATCGACCATTTAATTTGGGTGATGAGTGAAATTAAAACAAATCTTCCACCGAATCTCTGCAACTAAAATTCAGCATGGGTTGACGGCGGAGGCGTAGAGTGTGATGTGGTCTATCGGTAATTTCAAACGACCATTTTTATTCGCACATGAAGCATCAAATAATGCAGTATTTGGAATTAATTAATCCCTTAAATGCTCCAAATATAATCATATCTAACGCTAGAACGTCCCATCGTGTCGCTTTCTTAGTGGGTGGATTGGGGATCAGTGATGTTCTATGGACATTTTCAATGATATCCTTCTCCAAAAAACCTCCGACGCCGATCGATTTCATCGTATGGTGATGGCGTGGCAAAATTGGCTCGGAGGTGTGACTTGGATTTAGGGGACCAAGAATGACTTGGGGTAAAACTGGGTCATACGTTTTGTTAAGAACCAAATATCAATATAGCATAGAAAAACCTTAGAATAAGCACTCAATGCCTTGAAAAATAGATAATTTCAGATAATAAGCCTCTTCGAGGGGGAAACCTCCTTTTACCCCACATAAATGTTCAAGTACAAGATGATTCCAAATGAAAATGTCTCCTTGGTATATATAGGAGACTAGGAGGT
>SNQJ01S0253237.1:0-12699 GCA_010110895.2 Picea sitchensis
AATTCCTATTTTTTAGGAGATAATTCCTATTTCCTTAATTTTAGGAGATAATTCTTGTTTCCTTAATTTTAGGAGTTAACTCATTTCACTTATTTAGTAACTTTCCATATTTATGAAATTCTCTCTCAATTGGTACTTTAGTTCCATTCCTAGACTCTAGTCTTATTCTAGGAGATTTGTTCTATTATGAAATGCGTGTTGACTTCATGTAGAGTTCTCACTAAGTCCGCACCTATTTTTTTTACCTTTTCTTATTATTAGAAACTTTATAGCAAGATTTGTCTCACCCTATGAAAAATTGTTCAGAAGGCCTTTTTCCATTTCCCTATGCAGACTTGAAGTCCCTTTTTGTAGTTCCCAGAGGTAAAAATAATATTTTTCCACCTATATCCACCCTAACTATTATACAACATGTGTATACGTAGGTTGCACCACTACATCCCACGTACATCGGGTTTTGTACCCAAAATTAAAAAATGATGTCGGGTTTCCATGTCACGTCACAAGATCCATGATCCTTGACCTTTCATATATTGGAAATGTTTTGATTCAGCCCTTCATTTCCATTTGAAGGCTATAAATGGGCCATATCCAAGTTGTGGAAAAGAGGAGAAGAATTCAACTTTGAGAGAAAAGTTACTCTGGAGAAATTATTCACTTCATATTGAGTCTGCATCCCTTTGTCCTTTTAAGTCTAAACACATTGTTCATCCCCCAATATCTTCCCTACTTGATTAAGAACCTCATGGTATCTCTTGTATGAGTTTGCCTTTGGTGGAGGATTGAAGTGGTGGAGACCTAGCTGGAAGGGACTTAGTTTCTCAGTTTTGAACTATTCCGACACGGAAGTTTGTAACTCATTCACTTTTGTTGATTACATTTTAATAGAAATACTCTTTTCTCGTCCAGATAATATCTTGAAAATATTTGAATTGTTATTCCATGGGCATATTTGTTATGAATGTTGATGGATTATGCTATTGAATATGATAACTTTATATATTATCACCATATGATTGTGTTTCTTGGTTGTTGAGGACAAGTTGCAGGTGCATTGCTTTGAGTCAAGTGCTCAACGGTGGACTTCATTGAACATCTGGACGAGGTAGGATCTTTATATTGTCTTGTTAGCATATTTTCTTATAAAGAATACATGATATTAGAGTCTATTTCTGCAGTCATTTCCATATGTTGTGGTTTACCCCTGGCCATAGAGAGAGATATTCAAAAACTTTGGCATACATATGTCTCTATAGGAAGAACCTAGTGGTAACGACATGTACGGATCTCCTATGAAGTCAATCCCTACGTAAGGGTAGTCCTCCAGAGAAATCACATTTCGACTCCACCAGAAGAAAAACTCATTGTTGTAGGGTGTTGGCACCCTACCAACCCCCTGTCACCTCATCACCTCGGTCCACCGTGCCATGTCTAGATCGCAAGATCCATGCATAATAATCTCAACTCTAGGGCCCAAGCCTAGAACCCGTTGAAGAAAAAAATACACAAGATAGACAGGAACCCAAAGTTCCTCTTTCTACCTAGTTTGCAGTCTATCAGTTGGCTCTTCATGTTGGCCAGTAGTGAGGTGCACCAGTCATAAACTGTGGGTCGCAAGAACTCCATTGAAATGACTGTAGAAATAAACTATAATCTTAGGTATTCTATATAAGCAAATATGATAACAAGACAAGATAAATATCCTACCTTGTCCAGACATTCGATGAAGTCCATCGTTGAGCACTTGAATCAAAGAAATACACCTACAACTTGTTCTCAACAACCAAGAAAACAAGCATATGGTGATAATATATAAAGTTAGCACATTCAATAGCATAATCCATCAACATTCATAACAAATATTCCCATGGAATAACAATTCAAATATTTGCAAGATGTTAATTGGATGAGAAAAGAGTATTTCTATTAAAATGTAATCAGCATAAGTGAATGAATTACAAACTTCTATGTCGGCACGGTTCGGAACCGAGAAACTAATTCCCTTCCAGCTAGGCCTCCACCACTTCAATCCTCCACCAAAGGAAAGTTCATATAAGAGAGACAATGAGGTTCTCAATCAAGTATGGAAGAGCTTGGGGGTTGAACAATGTGTTCAGAATTAAAAGGACAAAGGGATGCAGACTCAATATGAACTGAATAATTTATCCAGAGTAACTTTGCTCTCAAAGTTGAATTCTTCTCCTCTTTTCCACAACTTGGATATGGCTCATTTATAGTCTTCAAATGGAACTGAAGGGCCGAATCAAAACGTTTCCAGTATATGGAAGGTCAAGGATCATGGATCTCATGACGTGACATGGAAACCGACACCATTTTTTTATTTTGGGCACAAGACCCGATGTACGCAGGTTGTAGTGGTGCAACCTACGTATACGCATGTTGTATAATAGTTAGGGAACATATAGGTGGAAAAAAATTATTTTTAGCTCTGGGAACTGTAAAAAGGGACTTCAAGTCTACATAGGGAAATGAAAAAAGGCCTTCTGAGAAAATTTCCATAGGGTGAGGAAAATATTTCTATAACAAATACATCACTTATGGTTATTTAGTCTTTTTCAATTGGAATAACTACACACCATTGTTGCTTCATAGTAATGCTACAAAGTATCGTCTCCATTTACCTTTGCATTTGTTTCTCTATTAAAAGATGTCATATCACAACTTGTGAGAAAAAATTGATATTGAGGAACATTAGGTATTTATTAGGGTCTATTTCAAAACATATTCTAGTCAATTTCCTTTGATGTTTTGTTCCAATCTGAGGATGAATTGTATTATAATCAAAAGTGGGGGACTTTCATTTGTTTCCTGCAAATCATATACATATACAAAGAGATATTAATTGCATTACCGGTCATCATGAAAAAACTTATCCTAAGTACATAAACTATAATATTTATAATTTATTGGTTTGCATACATTCATTATGGTGTGTGGCATTGAAGTACTAATATGAGATATGGTTGGAGCTAGATTTTTAATATGTAGATAAATAGTGTAATAATTAAGCTGCATGAAAATTTCAATATGCATGTGTCATAGTTAACCAAATATTGTAACTTGATTAATATATTTATGAACTTACATCTTGAATAGAGGATGAACTAGTAGACTACTTCAAGATTGTACTAGAGGAGATACTACTTGATATTGGACTAGAACTCTACACAATAAATAATACAAAGGTAAAAATTATGAGTGGACATCAAAATTATTCTAATAGAGATATGTGATTATTTTTATAATAAGAAATTTATGAAATTAAATTTATTATATGGGTGAAGGTTTATAATACCAACTAATTAGGGTTATAAGGACTAAGGAACATTGCTAGGTTAGGGATTGTAAGTGTTAAGGGTTAAATCCATTAGGGGTGTCAGGGATTAGATATTAAGGTTTATGAGTTACGAGGGAGAAAGTTTAGGGTGAGGGATTGTAGGTGTTATGGATTAGGGGTTACTTGTAATACTAGAGTATATAGTTTATATGTGATAAAGTTATGAGTTTTGGTTGGCAGGTGTAGCTATGAGTTATAACATTGTTAATAGTCAAGGTTTAGGGTTAGGAGTTATGGAGGTTAGGTTTTATAGATGTTAGGGTGTATGGTTTAGGTGTTAGGGGTGGTAGATTACAATGACTTGAGATCCCCCCTATCAAGTTCTATGAAGGTTTCTCAAAAGTGGGATAATTATGGTAATGATTTGGTATTCCCCTCTGTTAGTTTCTATGAATCTTTCTCATAACCATGATAATGATGACAATGACCTGAGATTCCCCCTATTAGTTTCTATGAGGCTTTCTCATAACTGAGATAATGACATCAGGGTATTACATGTATGAGAGACTAGGGTTTATAAGGTTATAAAGATTAAGGGTGGTAAGGGTTAGGGTTAGGGGTTATGATGTAGAAAGTCGAGGTGAGTCAACAAAAGTGAACAATTATACAATTTAAATAAACAATTCTACAACCCCATATTATAGTAGTGTAATTAAGGGTCAATGATTTTATATAATATGAATTTTAGTGGTTGGGGTTATTCTTTGATAGGTGAAAATTTTATAAGGGTTTTGTGTGTGTGTGTGTGTGTGTGTGTGTGTGTGTGTGTGTGTGTGTGTNGTGTGGGTGTGTGTGTGTGTGTGTGTGTGTGTGTGTGTGTGTGTTATATGAGTATATAGTTAGGGGATAAAATTTGAGGTTTCATGGGGATATTTGTAGACATTTTTGAAATATGCTAAAACCATGAGGAAATTTCTCAAAATTCAAAATTCATAAATTTAACCTCTTAAATAGAGGTTTCCTGGATATTAACCCTATGGAATCATCCTTAGGGATGTTATGGAATACAAAAAAAATAGCAATGGAAATGAACGATATTTTAGGTCTTATCGACCCTTGAATTCTAGACAATCCAAGATAAAATATACCAAAGTGTTCCAATAGGTTTCATCCCTCTGAAAGAATCTTATCATGCATAAACCATATTTGAAAACACATATTTATAGTTATAAATACAACAATTCCCATATCTTCTTCGATTACAATGTTAAATCCTTAACATAATCACCATCAACATATGTCAAATCAACAAGATGTGTATAGCTTGAAATTACAAACCATGAAGAAAACAAATGGTTGGAATTAAAATATGCAATTTACACGAGTATTGGATAGCCGAAAAAATCATTTATATGAAAAATATGAAGTTCATGTACATACCATGGAATTATCACAAGGATAGTACAATTCTCTAGCTCTCCAAACCCTAGCTAGGTAAAATAAATAAAAATATATTTCACACCAGGGAGATCCAAGACACATGCATCACAAAAGCATGTTCTCTATGGCAAGACGTCTCCTCCTCTCCTTTTTTTCATCAAGTATAACTTAGGGTTTTGTCTCAAAACCCTAATATCCAAAATTCCAAGGGTTGAAATCCTAACCGTAGACTTCAATATGATCCAAGAATATCAAGAAACCCTAGTTACTTCAAAAGAGAGATATAAATTACATAAGAAAATTCAAGAGATAGAGAGAGAGGAAGACTAGTAAAATCCTCTTGATCATATCTCTACACAAGAATGAACAAGAATGATGAGTATGATGAGTGAGTGAAGGAATATATCCTTCCTCTATATATGAGAGGTAAGGGAAACAAACATTACATATGTGGGCCAATTCCCTTATAATAAAAATCACATGGAGGCTCAAATACGTGGATTTCTACACTTGTCAAACTCTGAGGTGATGTAATCCACAAGCAAGGATCCAAATACAAGGGTGCTCTATGAGATGTGTTCAAGTCTCCTCCTACAAGACTCCAATGATTCCAATGAACCTCCTAATCCATGTATGATGCAGGTACCCCAACCCTCAGGTCGGAGCCCACACATGATCTTTCAATTTCGGCCCCTTAGAGTCTGAATGGCTCTTCAATTTCCTCTTCGGGAAATTTATTCACACACCCAACTCAGTGTATGTCACAGGTCCTTCTGACTTATTCTCATGTGATATTTGCACTGGCATGAACTCCATGATCAACACCCAACTGACATTGGGACTTTCCCCTTTTCCTTTCGGGATACCGGATTTCGCAATTTCGCGAATCCTGATTTCGCAATTTCCTCTTCGACCTCTGAAACCTGAAACATCAAACACTAGACACTTCTCGCCACTGACTTCGAATTTCCACTCTTCATGATTTCGGGAGTTGCGTTGATGTGAAACTCTGCCTCTTGACTCCCGGAGTCCCGAAATCCGAAGTACCAAAATTCCAACCTCATCACTCTTCGCCTTTATACACGAAACCTTTTTTTTTCACGTTTCGGGGATTTGATCAACCAAAGGTTTCGCCTACACTTCGGACTTATGACCCCCGAAATGATAAAATGATCTCGACGGTCCAATGATCGAAATAAATACTCCATGTTAACTCTTGCCTTTCGAAGGTGGGTATGTCCAACGCTTAACTTCCCCGCAACTTTCCTAGATCCTACGGTCCTCGCTATTTCGGGAGTTCTCCTTGGAGAATTTCGACCGTTCAATTTGCTTCTGCACAATGACTTGATATTCCTGCTTTCTCTTGAATGATTCAAAGGCCCTAACCCTTCTGATCTTCTTTGCAAAGTCAGGTCTTCAAGGAGACTCTTGCACGCACTCCTTGTGGAAATCCTTCAAATACTTCAGTGTACTTGAACTCCTGAATCTGTGTGCTTTCTCTGCAACAACAGTCCTTCAATCTTTCAACCTTAGTTGATAAGTTCTAAGGTCTCAACCAGCCTGCGCACACCTTGCACAGCTTCTATGATTGTCTTGCACTTCTGCTAGAATGAGAACAACGGTATCTCTCCTGAGCTTTCAGAGATAAACTCTGAACCTTTGTCACGCACTCCTTGCAGACGTTTCACTGCACTCCTTGCAGGAACTTCTCTCACTCAGGAAGAGAAACAATTGAAACTCATTTTCTTTCTTCTCTCAGAATTTAAACATTCAACATGAAAACGTACATTCACACACAGCATAATAACAAATGCATGACAGAGAGAGTAAGAAACTGTAAGCAGAACATTCAGCATGTATACACAGAAARCATCATAACACCATGAATCTGAATCAAAGCTTCATATATTAATTCAATCTTTTGTACATGGGTTCTCCTCTACAACTCTTCTGCTACATCTCTCTTCTTCTCTATGCTAATGTGCTTAATGATCTAATTCTAATTGATACAATGATATAAAGATGAGGGTGTCTATAGTCGTTTTCCCTCATGTTCTTCTAAACTGTCTAATCTCTAATTCAAACCTACCTACTTTCATTAACTATGCATAAATGCCTCTACCTCCTACAGATGAGAGCGAATCGCTCATGATTTGTTTACAATACGCAAGTATGATTCCCTTTATCCATTACATTAATGCTTCAAAAACATTTCCAAAACATGTAAAATGTGTGTTTCACTTTGCAGCTGTCTTTTGCCTTCATGCTCGCTTGGTTGGTTGCTTGCGATGCTCCTACATCATACTCCCTTGCTTGAAAATTTTCATGAACTCCTGTTCATGAGCTCTTGCACGGTCTCTCCATGCTTCTGAATTTCTACTTCATCCTCCCAACTGGCATCTTCAACTGGGTGTCCCTTCCATTTGACCAAGTATTCAAAATACTCTTTCCTCTTGGTCTTCTTGATGACCCTCTTATCAATTGTACTTTTCATCTGTGGCTTTGCAGCTACAAGCATTTGTTTGGTCCACTGAACTTATGTCTATTCATTCTCTTCCCCTGCTTCTTCAGCTTTGTAAGGGTACAAATCTGAGATGTTGAATATCGGTGAAATATCAATCCCATCGGGTAATTCGATCTCGTATGCATTTGCCCCAAATTTCTTTACGATCTTGCATGGTCCAATCTTCTTCATTTTCAGTTTGTTATATGTTCCCCTTGGGAACCTTTCTTTCCTCAAATGTGAAAGAATCAGATCACCAAATTCAAACTGAACTTCTCACCTGTGTTGATCTGCTCTGCGTTTATACTCTTGACTCAAATTTTGCAAATGTTCCCTCACTTGGCTGTGAAGTTCCTTCATTGCCTCTGCAAAATCCTCTGCACTAGAACTTCTGAATTCAGTTTGTTCCATATCTTTTAATTCAGAAACTCCCCTTGGTTGCATTCCATATACAATTTGGAATGGACTCTACCTTGTTCTTCTATTGATCGAATCATTATAAGCAAATTCTGCATGTGGCAGAATGTGATCCCACTGACTGTGGTGTTCAGTCACTAGGCTCCTCAGTAAATCTCCCAAGCTTCTGTTTACAACTTTTTTTTTCCCATCCGTCTGAGGATGATAAGCTGAGCTAAATGACAAATTTGTCCCCATCTTCTTCCATAAATTCCTCCAGAAATGTCCTACGAACTTGGTGTCCCGATCTGAAACAATACTCCATGGCAAACCGTGAAGTCTAACGACTTCTTTGAAAAACAGGTTCGCAATATGAGTTGTGTCGCTAGTTTTCTGGCATGGTATGAAATGTGCCATCTTTGAAAATTTGTCTACCACCACAAAGATTGAATCAAAACCACTTTGTGTTCTTGGCAGCCCCAATATAAAATCCATGCTCACTACATCCCACAGCCTCTTAGGTATTTGTAATGGTTGGTATAACCCTGTGTTCTACCTTTTTCCCTTTGTGTGCTGACAAATTCTACATCTGTCCACAAATATTTTGACATTTGTCCTCGTCCGTGGCCAAAAATATCAGCCATTTAATTTTGAGAACATTTTGTCATGACCGAAATGTTCGGCCAATCCTCCACTATGTTTTTATTTCAACAGATTCTCCCACATGGAGCATTTTGGAATACATAATTGATTGCCTCTGAATAATAATCCATCCTGGATCATATATTCGCTCCATTGGCTTTTGTCCCTGAGAATTGGATTCTCAGATGCCTCATACACCTCTTTAAAATCTGGATCATCTTTGTACATTTCTTTGAGATTATCAAAACCCAAAGTTTTGACTCTAAATTCCTACATAAGCAAACATTTCCTACTCAAAGCATCAGCAACTTTGTTAGCAGTTCCAGAAATATGTTTAATTACAAAAGTAAAAATCTACATGTATTCAACCCATTTAACATGTCTTTGGTTCAACTTCTCCTGTTGAGTCATGAATTGTAAGGCATGATTATCATTGTACAAAACAATCTATTTAGGAACCAAATAATGTCTCCATTTCTTCAGCGCTTGTATGACTGCATAAAATTCTTTGTCATATGTGGAGTACTTAACCTTTTCTTCATTCAGTTTCTCACTGAAGTATGCAATAGGTCTATAATCTTGGTTCAAGACCGCTCCAATTGCAAATCCACTAGCGTCACACTTGACCTGAAATGTCTTACTGATATCTGGCAACACCAAAATTGGTTGTTCAGTAATCTTTTTCTTCAGCAAGTTGAAACTTTTTTCTGCTTCCTCTGTCCAATGAAAATATTTGTGTCTTTTCTTCACCATGTCCATCATTGGTGTGCTAATCCCGCTAAAATTTTGGATGAATTTCCTGTAGAAACTAGCTAATCCATGGAAGCTTCGAACCTCAAATACACTTTTCGGTGATGGCCAATTTTTAATCGCCTCTACCTTATCCGGATCCATTTTTAGCTCATCTGCAGAGATAACAAAACCCAAATAAATGAGTTTTGTCCTCATAAATGTTGATTTATTCATATTTATCAGCAACTTCTCTTGCTGTAATCTCCTCATCACTGTAGCTAAATGCTTCAAGTGTTTTGTTTATGTCTTGCTTAAAATTAATATATCGTCAAGATATATGATGACGAACTTCCCGATAAACTCTTTCAGGACTTCATCCATCAATCTCATAAAAATTATTGGGCACGTTTGTTAAGCCAAATGGCATAACAAGCCATTCATACAGCCCCTCATTCGTCTTGAAGGTTGTCTTCCATTCGTCACCTTCTCTCATACGAATTTGATGATATCCGCTTTTCAAATCAATCTTTGAAAAAAAAATTGCTCCACTCAAGCAATCCATCAAATCATCCATCCTTGGCAAAGGAAATCTATATATGATGGTAATATTGTTGATTTCCCTCGAGTCTGTGCACATCCTCCAGCCTCCATATTTCTTTGGAATAAACACTGTTGGAACAGCACGTGGACTCAAGATTTCTCGAATCAACCCTTTGTCCATTAAGTCCTGGACTTGTCTCTTGACCTCTTCATTCTCATGTGGCATCAATCTGTACGCTTATTTATTTGGTAAAATAGCTCTAGGTATAATATTGATGCGATGAATTATACTTCTGATCGGTGGCAATGAACAAGGTAGTTCATCCACTACTATATCAACAAACTCTTCCAGCAACTTCTGGATTTCCACTGGTAAATCATCCACTCTTCTATTGGTTAAAAAAATTCTAGGCTTCCTGACCACAATGAATTGTGTATCTTCCTTCTTCTTAACCTCCTTAAGAAGTTCCTTCCCACTCATGAGAAGTACAGTGTTTCTCACTTCTGGTTTCATTTCTTTATCCTTAATCGGCAACAACATGTGAGTTCTCCCATTTTTATCCAGGGTGTATGTGTTCTTTCTCCCATCATGAATCACATTCCTATCATATTACCACAGTCTACCTAGCAATAGATGACAAACATCCATGGGAATGACATCACATAGTATTTCAACCTTATATCCTCCTATTTTAAATTCAACTAAACATTGCTTAGTGACATTTACCTGATGTCCTTTTTGTAACCACGAAACTCTGTATGGGCTTTGATGTTCAATAGTCTCTAGCTCTAGCTTTTCTACCATCTCTGTAGAAATGAGATTGTTTGTGCTACCACTGTCCACGCTGACTTTGCATACCCTATCTTTGGTCTTCCAAGCAGTCCAAAAAAGTCTGTTCCTTTGGGCGGAGTTCTCTACCTGGCATTAAGAGAACTTTTCTCATCATCAGTGATCTTCCGCCCTCAGCATCTTTGGCCTCAACATTATGTCCTTGTGCTTCAGCAATGTGAGTTTCACCTCCTTCTTTCTTTCTATCTGGACATTCATAGGATTTGTGTCTGTTTTTTCCAAAGGTAAAGCATTTTATTTCTCCACCTCTGCCTCTTCCTCTTCCACTGGTTCGAGGAAAAGTATTTCTATCAGCATACTGTCCTCTCTGTGAGCTTCCACCTCTCTGAGTTTGAGTTTGAGGTTTCCTCCACTCTTCTTTAGGTTTCTGATTTATGTCTTGGGAAATTGTTTTGCCTCTGGCTTGACTTCTGCCTCGGCCTCTCTGAACTTGCATCTAGCTCAGCTTCTCTTCAGCTTTCAGAGCCATCTGATAAGAATCCTCCACATTCTGAAGGCTCATCATTCTCATCTCATCCTGAATGTCATACCACATACCATTCATGTACCTATCAACCTTTTCGTCATCACTTTCCCGATGAACTGCTCTGATGTTTATCTTGTAGAATTCCTCAGTGTATTCTTTTACTGAACTCAACTTCTGTCTCAAATTCTGCATTCTCCGAAATAGAGTAATTTGATCATCCTTGGGTATGAACTTTTCCTTCATCTTTGCAACCATTCTATCCCATCTTTTGATTTTATGCTTGCCTTTGCAACATTTGTTAGCCTGCAGTTCATCCCACCATAATGTTGCATGCCCTTTAAGTCTAGTAACAACATGTTTGACCTTCTTGTCTTCCTCGACATCCTAATAGTCAAAATATTTATCCAGAGCTCTAATACAGTCTAGAAGCTCTTCAACGTCCAGGTTCCCCTCATACATGGGAATCTCCATTTTTTCCCTGGCACCTATCCTTGCAACAGCCCTGAATAGGCATTCATCTACTGCATCTTCGGCTACAACTTATTCTCCCTCGTTTCCAGCTTCATTTTCACTTTCAACCTCGTTGATATCCCCAGCATTAATTGTTTTCCTTTGTGTTGTATCCATGGCATCAAGCCTGGCATGTAGTTCACGCATTTCTCTTTCCACTGTTGGATCAGGCATTGGCATAGGCGTATCTCTTCTTCTCAGTGGCATGGCTGTAAAATTTCTTTTTTCTCTGCTACAAAAAGAAAAGAACTCTTTCTCGCTCTGATACCACACTGACGCAGGTACCCCAACCCTCAGGTCAGAGCCCGCACAGGATCTTTCAATTTCGGCCCCTTAGAGTCTGACTGGCTCTTCAATTTCCTCTTCGGGAAATTTATTCACACACCCAACTGAGTGTATGTCACGGGTCCTTCTGAGTTATGCTCACGTGATCTTTTCACTGGCATGAACTCCACGATCAACACCCAACTGACATTGGGACTTTCCCTTTTTCCTTTCGGGCTACCAGATTTCACAATTTCGCGAATCCTGATGTCGAACGTCTTACCTCTTCGACCTCTGAAACCCGAAACATCAAACACTAGACACTTCACGCCACTGACTTCGGATTTTTGATCTTCGCGATTTTAGGAGTTTCTTTGATGTGCAACTCTGCCTCTTGACTCCCGGAGTCCTGAAATCCGAAGTACCAAAATTTCGACCTCGTCACTCTTCACCTTAATACACGAAACCTTTTTTTTTTCGCATTTCGGGGATTTGATCAACCAAAGGTTCCATCCACACTTCACACTTATGACCCCTGAAATGTCGAAATGATCTCGACAGTCCAATGATCAAAATCAACGGTCCACATTAACTCTTGCCTTTCGAAGCTGGGTATGTCCAATGCTTAACTTCCCCGCAACTTTCCTGGATCCTACGGTCCTCGCTATTTCAGGAGTTCTCCTCAGAGAATTCCGACCATTCAATTTCCTTCTGCACAATGACTTGAGATTCTTGCTTTCTCTTGAATGATTCAAAGGCCCTAACCCTTCTGATCTTTCTTCGCAAACTCAGGTATTCAAGGAGACTCCTGCACGCACTCCTTTCGGCAATCCTTCAACTACTTCAGTATATTTGAACTACTGACTATGTGCACTTTCTCTGCAACAACAGTCCTTCAATCTCTCAACCTTAGTTGATAAGTTCTAAGGTCTCAACCATCCTGCGCACACCTTGCACGGCTTATGTGCTTGTCTTGCACTTCTGCTAGAATGAGAACAACAGTATCTCTCCTGAGCTTTCAGAGATAAACTCTGAACCTTTGTCATGCACTCCTTGCG
>SNQJ01S0253238.1:0-12699 GCA_010110895.2 Picea sitchensis
ATTGAATTGTACAATGTTTGATTTGCTTCTGGAGTTTCATCATCATTGCTCAATTTACAACCTGTAACCATGGATGTGTTGCCTGGTGCACAATCTTTCATTCTGAACTTCTTCAAATTTTCCTTGATATACTTGGTTTGTGAAATGAATATTACTTTGTATATTGACGATATGTTCTTTATTCTTCTTTTTCTTCTTTGCATCTCGTTTCTTATTAATGTTCATTTTTTTTATTCTTCTTCTTCTTTCTCTTCCTCTTTTTATTTTTATTTTTATTCTTTCTCCTTTGATCTCTTTGAGGATATATACATTATTTTAAGTTTTATATGCATTTTCCACTAATCTTCCTAGGGATTTATTCTTTATCTCACAACCTTGAGAATAAAATGTGAGAATGTGTCCTTGATCACACATTTTACCAACACTGAGAAGATTGTGTTCTAAAGCTTCAACATAAAAGAAATTCTTTGTTTTAGTATTTCCATTATCAAGAATAAGAGTACATTTTCTCACTATAATTTTGGTAGCATTATCTCCAAATGTTACACTTCCTTCGTTTACTTCCTCCAAAGTATGAAACTTGTTCTTGTCCCTTGTCATGTGGCTTGAGCATCCAGTGACAATGCATCATTTAGTTCCTTTGGTTTGAGCATGAAGGGTAGTTTTCACAAGCATGTATTCCTCCTTCTTCTGCTTTCTTGTTCCTACTTCCTTTTCCAAACTCCCATGGGTTCTTTCTTTTTTTTGGCAAGGGTATATTCTTTCTTGTTTTGTCTAGAAGTTTCCACTAGGCCACTTCTACAAAAATGTGCTATGTTCCCATAGTTGTTGCACTTATATAATACAACATTGTTATCAAATAATGGAGAAAATGAATTACAGTTTCTATTTGAGAACCCATAAGTACTTTTGTTTTTGTTCCATACATGATTATTTATTGCATATGCTCTACAATCTATTACTTTATGACCAAAGTGATTGAAAGAGAAACAATAAAAATGAAAGAGTCTTGGTACTGAGTTGTGTGAGGCCATCATGGTGGGAAACATATTCTAAATATGTCCTTGTTGTCTTTGGGAGGAATGCCAATTTTCTAAGAAAAATCATTTTCTCTCTCCCTATTGTTTTTGTCGTTGATGGAGCTTTTAAATACATCAACATAGCTTTTATATTTTCCTTCATTCACTTTCTTCTGTGGCTTTGTATATTTTGAATCTTCTTTGGTAATCATATGACGCTTATCATAACTAAGACTAGTTTTAATGAGTGGTGATCTTTGGAATTTGATGATATCATCTAATATCTTAGTGCTCTTTTCAAACTTCAATCTTCTATTCAACTGAGCAATTGACTTCTCCATTTCCTTTCTTAAGGAAATAATTTCATCTTCTATCTTCTCGCAATTTCCATCCTTTTCCTTAAGTTGGATTCTCACCACTTCTTCTATCATTTTTTCCTCTTCTAGTTGAATCTTTAGGTTGATAACAATCTTCTCTGTTTCTTCAAGTCTTTGTGACATTTTTTCTTTTGCATCACAATCCCCCTCTTCATATTTAGCAGTTGCTTCTTTTGTTTCAAATTATTTTTCTTCAGATTATTTATTTCTCTTAAGGCACAAATGAGTTCTTCTTCAAGATATACTTCTGCATCTATCTTGGAATTTTGTTCCTCTTATGAATCCATCATTTATTTCCCTTTGTATCCATTTTATGAAGTATTAATTTTCATTTCCATGTGTGCTCCCAAGATCTACCTTCAAGTGTTTAGAATGTTTCCGAAGGAACATGATTTGATACCAATTGTTGAGAAAACACTTATACTAGAGGGGGGTTGAATTGATATAAGATAATTTTTCACTTTTTCAAACATTCATCAACCATAATAAAACAATGACATATGATATCTATTAGCTACAGAACATGGAACAAAATATTTACGTGGAAACCCTTTCGGGAGAAACCATAGAACTTCTCATTATAATTATTTGTAGGCACCAACCTACAATTAAAAATATTTCTAGACACCAATTCCCACTGGTACAAATCCTGGTAGGAACCAACCTACTCTAACATGTATTTGTAGACACCAATCCACACCGCTAAGAACCAACTTAGGAAGAGACACCAATATCTTTCAGATCTTCATAGACACCAATATACTGGAGACACTAATCCCCATAACTAAGCACCAAATAAGAAAGAGACACCAATATCTTATAGATATTCATATACACCAATATACTAGAGACACCAATCCCCTACACTAAGCACCAACTTATCAAGAGACACGGATCTCTGAGATGCACCAACCTTCACCGAGTTTGATTGCTATTTCTTCCTTCACCAGGTCTACTTGTTGCTTCTTATTTACCAAGTCTACTCACTCCTTCTTCCTTCACCAGGTCTTCTCACTACTTCCTCCTTTACCATGTCTGACCAAAAATTGAATTTCCAAATGGCAACTTTCCCAAATATTGTTGTTTTGGGCCTTTTCCAAAGAACAAACTTGTACAACATGCCATGTATCCAATTTTACAAATATGATTCCAAAATTTTTACCTAAGGTACTTCTTTATGTATTATCTTTTATATAAAAATTTCACAATCTAAAGAATCCCAAAAAACAAGTTATAGTGAAAATTCCAAAATAACCTTTTTGAAACTGATCTCAAGACCATTCAAAAATCCTAACTTCCAAAGAGAATATCTCATAAAGTATAGTGAATGAACATATGAATTTTTTATCTGAGGTACTTCTATATGTCTTCTATTTTATATATAAATTTCACAGTTTGAAGAGTCCTAAAAGGTAATTTATAGTGAAAATTCCAAACTGACTTGTTTGAAACTTATTTCAGGAGCATTCAGGAGCCCTAACTTCCATAGGGCATATCTACAACAATATAGCGAACCCGAATATGAAATTTTTACCACATGTAAGCCAATATCTTTCCACTGTATTTGAAAAATTGAAAGCTATGAAATAACACAAAAAATAAGTTATAGCCAAAGTGTTAAGTTGTCTTGTTTGAAACTGATTTCAGGAGCATTCAAGAACCCTAACTTCCACATGGCATATATCTGAAGGTGTAACGAACCAGAATATGAAATTTTTACCACATGTACACCAATTTATCTCCTTTGTTTCTGAAATTTCAAGCTATGAAACATCCCAAAAAATAATTTATATCGAAAGTGCCAAGATGACCTATTTGAAACTGATTTCAGGAACATTCGGGAACCCTAACTTCCACATGGCATATATATGAAATTATAGTGAAATGACATATGAATTTTTTATCACATATACACCAAGATTTTTCCTCTGTATCTTCCAAATTTCAAAGTTGGAAACATCCTAGAAAAAAGTTATCACGAAAATGGCAAGATGACTTGAAACTGATTTTGTAATTCAATCTTTTCTAATCCATTTTTCACACCCACACTTTCTCTCAATGATTTCTCTTTTTATACTTTTTCATAACCCTTAATTAAGGGACATTTCCATTAATTAAATAATTAATTCCCAATACCATGGGAAAATACTCTAAATACCATGAGCAAATCCCCCAAACCATGGGAAAATAACCACTATTTCACTAAACTTTAATTTTTTCACATGCACCCCGTGGAAATGTTGTGTGTATTGTAATTTTGTAATATGAAATTAATGACATCATTAGTCCCTTGATATCAATGAAAATAATTCCAACCATCCATGTACACAATTCAATGGATCATCTAGGAAAATGCCATGAGTAATGGGATTCTTGCAACTCCACTCAATATTCCAAAAGACTCAAATAAATATTTATACTTCGAAAAATAAAAAAATGTAGGATTACAATCAAATTTGGTGAAAATAGACTTCCAAAGACTTTGTAGACTTACCAAAAAGTTATTTCAAGTGACGTTCACATCAAATACTTTCAAATGAAATTCTATGTTGATTAAACACTCGTGACCTACATAGTGAAATTGGTTATTAGACTAACTCAAAAAAACTATCACACTAGTTAGATAGCAAATTTATGCATGTTAAATTTTACCCAATTACATAACTTAATTACTCTTGAGGACCTTCTCACTTAAAAAAAACCATAATGATCTTAATACCTTCATTTTCAGAATAAATATAAAAATAACATGATGAAGAATATTTCACTATATTCTATTTACTTTTATGACAAAGCATTTAAATCTTTGAGGGCCATAAACATGATTATTATCATATTATTTTTTATTATTTTTTAATAGATTGATAGAATTATTATTTCTTGAATTAAAACCAACATAGATCCATATTAATATGACATCTATTATGGGTCGAGAGGGATCAAATACCTTGATGTGAAAACCTTTTTATATTGTAAAAAGTAGAGTAAAGGTTTGCACCTCGAGGGATTTTATCCCTCTTGACACATGCTAGATACAGATTTAATGTGGAGTTAAATATAACAGAGAATACATAAATACATTTACTACAAAGCTCACATTTACGTTGGTTATATAGCTCACATTCACTACATATATTTATTATTATTTTTTAGATGACCGACATATATTTTGAATCTACATATATATGGTTTTTAACTTTAGATTAGGGATAACATTGTAATATTTTATATATCTTTTCAAAGTGTGACATATCATCTCTATAGGAATTACACATATCCCTCATACTAAATCGTAAAAAATACCTCTGATCCAGGTGAATCTCGGTGGACATCCACCTTTTTCACTAAATAAAAATTTTCGAGCATGTGGTTTTGATAAACCATAATATTCACTCTTTTGATGGGGAATGTAATGTAATTCTATCTCCATTTGTTAATTACATCCATCATGTAATGATTTCCTAGTGGTCTTATGTATATGTCTGCAACATTAATGTAAGGGATCCCATCAGAACTCCACAGCTAAGCATGCTTGGGATAGAGTAATACTGAGATGGGTGACCTACCGAGAAGTCCTAGTGTTTTACATGCCTATGGAATTTTTTAAAATTAGACCAATTTATCCCACATGCATCATGGGAATTCTTATTCTCTCACTCTCATATATAATCAAGGTGAAGGATGTCCTTTGAGCATGCAATGGATTGTGATGTAATGCCTATTGTGAATGAGCATAGATGACATCTCTTTCTCTTCACAGATAAGCTACCACCATTCTATCCAGTTTATGTTCCACCCTATTATGTTATTCATCAATAGAAGTTGGTTTTCACTGTATTTATGTGTTCTCTAATATATTTTTGTTTGTATCTCATTTCATTCTCAATATAATTCAGATTAGTGGTAATAGAGAGATATGTTCCTTATCATCTATCAATGCATGTCCTCGACGAGGTCAAGGTATAGAAAGTTGGGTTTTGATCTAGTTTCGCTTCAGGATAACCACTCTTTCCAGCCCAAGTGACCTCCCATGGTAGAATAAAAGAGAGATGTCGGAGCAGGAGATCCTTTCAATAAGTTTCTCAAGGAAGCCCTTGTGCGACAGATGAACAAAATGATGGAAAACTTCTCTGAGATCCTTCATTTAATATCGATGGCGGCTGAGGCATCTTCGACAAGAAACCATTTCGAAGGTGTGTCACCCTTCAAGGTACAATTTTATTTTATATCCCCTTATTTAAAGGACAAATAGATGCAAATGCTCTAGAAAAATAGTTGAATGTTCTAGAAGTTTATTATTTCGTCCAAACAAATTTCGGCAATAAAAAGATCACCTTCACACTACTTAAAGATATTTACCATGTTAGATCTTGGTGGGAAGGTTACTAGGAGAGGTACACCACAAATGAATCTAAACCATTTAGGAGAGAACCCACATGAGCATCCTTTTGTGGATGATCTCAAGGAGTAATTCTACCCCATTGGAAACTATGATGAGTAGTACATGAAATGGATGACTCTGTGTTAGGAAAGAGACTAAATGGTGCCAGAGTACACTAACATCTTCCATACCTTATGCTCAAAGTTGGGTATCGTGGCACTTGGTTCTGACATACTGGAGTGTCCTACACAGGTACATCCAAATAGAGATGGATTTCTTGGACACCTCCTCACTGGGCTATGATTATCAATGTGTAGTTAAAATCGAGCATAAATTCAAGCAACAGAGTAAGTGAGAGTTTAGGTTTGCAAATATGCCACAACAGAAGCATGGAAAAGGAAACCCTAACTCACAAAATAAAGGAAAATGCAAGGAGAGTCAATATCAAGAAAATCAATCCAAACCACCGACTAAGAAGAGTGATGGGAAGTCGAAGAAGGACACCAAAAAGTGGTGTGAGTTCCACAAAATCCCCTGGCACAACACTAATGAATTTCACTCGAAACAGTCATTAGTGGTCGAGCCCGAAGAAAAAGAATCAGAACCCGAATCAGACTCATATTCAGAGAAAAATAAAGGAAAACAAATCATTGATGTAGAACCCATAGCTACTATCATGGCCATCACAATCCAGCCAGAATAACTAGAGGAACCTAAGGAGGGGAAGTGTCTCTTCCACTCATATATGTGGGTAAAGGGGACCCCACTGCATTTCATTTTCAATAGTGGGACTCGGAAGAACCAGATGTTATCCAAGTTCATAAAAAGAATGAAATTGCCGACAATGCCACACCCCCAACCATACACCATCGGATGGTTGAGACACGGAAAACATAGTTACCAACTTAATGAGAACTCTACAGAGTTCTTATTTTTTGGGGGGTCCAATTTTTTACCCTGTTTTTAAAAATGGTGCTACGGGTAGAACCCCCCCCTCCTTTTTTAGGTGGTTTTTCGATATTTTAATTTTTTGAATCCACAGTGTTTCCACATTATTTTTTTAAATGCTTATTTTTCATCTATTTTCAATTGTTTTCTAATTTTTTTATTTTTTTTTATTCTATGGTGCTTTTAGTCATTTTTTCATGCTTCTTTCAATCTTAAAAATATTTTTTACCATTTACTTTTTTTAAGTTACGATTTTTCATATAATTTTGTCTCCTTAATTAATTTATTGTTCCGTACTTTTTAAATATAGTGAAAAACACCATTTTTTAACACATCGTTTACCTTTACTTCAATACATCGAAAAAAATTGTAGTTAAATAAAACTATTTTTGAATATTTAGGAAAAAAATACACATTTTATAGCCATATATAATCACATGGATACTTTGGAAATTCTAGGGGCATGTGGCAATATTACGGGACTTCGGGGATTGGTATATAGGCATGTTCAATGCCAAATGTTGAGTCCCCTTTTTAACCGTATATCTCAGAGGGTGTAGACCGTTTATCCCCTCCATTGTTCGGTGATATGATAATTTTGACAACCGCATTGGAACTCCCGAAGTACGAGAACTCCAGAAGCGTTGAAACCTTTTCTAACGCAGACTCTTAGCTCTTGATTTTCATCCTGAGGTCACGAGGAAGACCCCTCTAGTTGGTTCAAGTGCACAGTGAAAGATGTGAGTTTCGAGGAATCTATTTAAGAGGGTTTTTCTTAAGTAAGGGACCAAAAATGAACTAGGGAAAGAAAACAAATTGAAGCCCCATACCTAGAAATTATATTTAGGGGTTGGGTGTGTTACAAATTGGTATCGGAGCATGGAAACAACACTTGGCCTACTTGGGCTCATGCACAAGTCACATAGAAGTGTTATTAGAGAACTGACGGGGTAACACCCTACCTTACCCTTTCTACTAATTGATAGATTGTTTGGAAGTCTGCACTATAGGTGGCTAATGTTTCCAAATAAATAACTAACTTCACCTTGCAATGATATGTGTTGTTCATGAAATGGCAGATTAGTAACTAACATAAAAGGTTTTATCTACACTTAGGCAGTCACTGAACAACAGGAGAACTACAACGTAAAGGATGGTGACACATCAGTAGTTGGGGGAGAGCTCCCACAATACAGAGGAAGAATATGATGAAAGGAGGGTGGTGGAAACCCCTCCAAATTTTTTTGAAACTGTAATAAGCCTCATGGAATAATTACGGAGTTATAAGGCTGACAATGAAAGGTTGATCAAGGAGAAGCAAAAACAAACAGAAATTAATGCAGTCCTACGGCAAAGTCTATTAGATATACAAAGGAAACTGCAACATGGTCTAGCTGCCAGTCATGTGGACAGGCATCATACTAAGGCTGACAATGAAAGGATGACAATGAAAGGCTGATCAAGGAGAAGCAAAAACAAACAGAAATTAATGTAGTCCTACTGCAAAGTCTATTAGATATACAAAGGAAACTGCAACATGGTCCAGCTACCAGTCATGTGGACAGGCATCATACTAAGAAAAATCCAATTCCACCTGAGATATAGAAGCATGGTCCTGAAAGTGGCTAGACTAGGAGGATCACCTCAAAGAAGGCCCAACATGGAGCCAAGAGACATTCAATGGAAGATTCCTCTGGTGAGGAAACTGACAAATCCAAGGAATCTTCTAGTGGAAAAACTAGTTCCCATTCTCATATAAGGGGAAAGAAGAGGAAACATTCCAAGAGTCGTGACCCTGAAGAATTCAAGAAATCCAAACCACCCACCTTTGATGGAGAGATTAAGAAGGGGGAAGAAGTAGAGGTTTGGATACTCATCTTGAAGAAGTACTCCAGAGTCCATGACTACTCTAAAAACTTAAAGGCTCAAATATCCATTTTCAACCTGAATGGGAAAGCTTCCATTTGGTGGGAATACCGTAGGAATGTGAAAGGATTCCATGAGAAGGACTTGTCATGGAAACAATTTGAGAAATAATTCAAGAAAAAGTACTTGTCATAAAATACTTTGATGGGAAGACCAAGGAGTTTTATGAACTCAAGTTGGGACAACTCACCATAGATGAGTATATCAACAAATTTCTTAAGATGATGAGGTATGTGCCCTACATAAAATATGAAAAGGTAAAGATGCAACGATTTATTAGTGGATTACCTCAGTATTACTGGGACATAATTGAATTTGACGAGTTGAAGACCTTAGAAGATAATATTTGAAAATAAAGGTATTTCTATGAGCAATTCAAGAGTAAGACAGAAACCTGTGAACAATGGAAGAATAAAGACAATTCGGGATTCAAGAAGAAGGGGTTTAAACCCTCAAACTTTAAGATCCCTAGTAAGATATCTAGGATAAGCCTTCCTTCCAGAAGTTTGTATCAACAAAATTTTCCACCCCAGAGTGGAAATAAAGCATTCAGATAAACTCCAAGTAAGAATGATAACACGAAGAGAGAAACCTTAAAATGTTGGGGTTGTAGAGAGGAGCACCTGTTGAGGAACTTTCCACATAGGAAACAGAACCCTGGGAGGGTCTACAACATCCAAGAGGTTACCATAGTCAATGATGTGGCTAGGATCCTGCCACAAATTTATGAATCCTTGGATAATAAACAAGGTGACCACCAAGCTTCAGTGGTGGAGATGGAAGGTATGATTTCTAACCATCATGTTTCCATTTTAATTGACCCTAGTTCTAATTTGAGTTATGCTTCCCCTCAAACTATTGAGAAATATAAATTCAAACAAGTTAAGCATTTTAAATCATGGTTGGTGCAACTAGCCACTGGAACCAAAAGAAAAGTAACAGAGGTCATACTAGCATGTCAATTTGTCATGAGTGGGTTTCCAACCCAAGCAAAACTAAACATACTTCCTCTAGGATCTTATGACCTACTGATTGGAATGGACTGGTTGGATTCCCACAAAACCAAGTTGGACTGTTACAATAAAACTTTGGAGTGTGAAAATGAAGAAGGAAGAAGGCTAACCCTACAAGGTATTCAAAATCCTATCTCAGTGAGGAAAATATCAACCCTCCAAGTGAAGAAGTCTTGTAGAAAGGGATGTCCCTTGTATGCAATACAAGTACTGAACTCTGTTTAAAATGAAAAACCCAGCCTAGAGAACCATCCCATATTAAGAGAATATAAATATGTATTCCCAGAAGAGGTACCAGGTCTACCTCCAAGAAGGGATATTGAATTTTCAATATAACTTGTACCAGCAGGAGTGCCAATGTCTAGAACACCCTATAGAATGAGTACACCATATATAGTTGAGCTCAAACTCTAGCTGAAGGAGATGTGGGACAAGGGCTACATACAGCCTAGTGTGTCTCCATGGGGAGCACCAACCTTGTTTGTGAAAAAGAAAGATGGCACACTCATACTTTGCATAGATTATAAACAAATCAATAAGATGACCATCAAGAATAAGTATCCCTTTCCAAGGATTAGTGACTTGTTTGACCAATTAAGGGGTGCAACCATATTCTCCGAGATTGAATTGAGGCATGGATACCACCAAGTATGAATTAAAGATGAAGATATCCACAAGATAGACTTTAGGACAAGATATGGTCACGATGAATTTGTGGTGGTGCCATTTGGGCTTACCAATGCACTAGCCAGTTTTATGTGTTTAATGAATAATGTATTCAAAAATTTCTTGGACAGGTTTGTATTGGTTTTCATTGATGATATTATAATCTATTCTAAAAATAGGGAAGAGCATGAAGAACATCTCAAGCTAGTGCTTGAAGTGCTAAGAGAACATCATCTCTATGCTAAGTTCAGTAAGTGTGACTTTTTTCAGAAACAAGTCCACTACCTAGGGCATGTTATTTCTGAGGAAGGAGTGGAAGTTGACCCTGACAAGATTAAATCCATCATGGCTTGGCCTATCCCAAAGGATGTATCTGATATCAAATCCTTTATGGGCCTGGCAGGATACTATAGGAGATTCATAAAAGGATTCTCCAAGATTGGTTTCCCAATCACCTCCCTTCAGGAAAAGAGGGTTAAATTCATTTGGACATCATAAAGTGAAGAAATAGCTCAAGATATGAAATACCTTCTAACCAATGTGTCTGTGTTGAATATTGCAGACCCAAACAAGTACTTCCTTGTGTGTACATATGCCTGCAAAGAAGGGCTCAAAGGAGTCTGTATGCAAGAAGGACATGTCATTTGCTACGAATACAAAAAATTGAATGATCATGAAGTCAATTATGTGACCCGTGATATGGAATTGGCTTCCATAGTGCACGCTTGAAAGATGTGGAGGAATTGCCTCCTAGGTAGGATATTTGTACTTATGACATACCATAGTGGATTGAGGTATTTGTTTGACCAACCAAAACTCAATGTGAGACAAGCTAGGTGGATGGCTCTCCTTAGTGAGTTTGATTTTGAAATCAAACATATCAAAGGAAAGGAGAATAGGGTGGTGGTTGATTCCCTTAGTAGAAGTATGAAAGTAGTTCACTTGGCAGCTGTAAGCACCATTGAATCAGACATCAAAGAGAGGGTGAAAACTGCACAAGAGAGAGATGCATTTTTCAAGACCATGACATAATACCTAAAGAAAGAGCCCACATGGATGAAGTATGAAGGTTATTAGATGCTTAATGATGACCTGTTGGATTACAAAGGAATATTATACATTCCAAATTGTGATGACTTGAAGGGGTTCATAATGGATGAACTACACAAAAGGCCATATACTGTTCATCTTGGTTATCAGAAAATGATCATGGCCACTAGGAAGCTATTCTATTGGCCTGTACTAAAAAAGGACATAGATGATTACTTAGATAAGTGTCTAGAATGTCAGCAAGTCAAGGTAGAGCAATGGCACCCAACATGGATGTTGCATCCCCTACCAATTCCTGAATGGAAATGGGAAACTATCTCCATGGATTTCATCACATGATTACCAAGATCAACCAAACAGAATGATGTCATCATGGTAGTTGTGGACAAACTGATAAAGGATGCTCACTTCATACCTGTCAAGTCAACTTGTAAGGAAATAGATATTTCCAACATCTTCATGAAATAGATATTCATACTGCATGGAATGCCTAAGGAGATTATATCTGACATAGATACAAAGTTTACTTCAGACTTTTGGAAATATCTGTTTGTTGGTTTTGAAACAAAATTACTCTTTAGTACATCCTATCACCCTTAAACTGATGGGAATATGTAGAGGGTAAACCAAGTATTAGAATACATGATGAGGATTCGCGTAATGCATCAACCCAAGAAATGGGAGGACTACCTACCACTGGTAGAATTTTCTTACAACAATGGCTATCAAGAGTCATTAAAAATGATTCCTTTTGAATCCCTCTATGGAAGGCAATGAAACATTCCAATCAAATGGAACAAACCAGTAGACAGAGTTATAGTCGAGCTTGATATGCTAAAGGAAATGGAACAACACGTGATTCAGATCAGGAAAAATCTGAAGATAGCCCAGGATAGACAAAAGAGCTATGCAGACCTGGAAAGGACTCCTAGAGAGTTCAAAGCAAGGGATCACGTGTATCTCCAAGTTAGACCCAGGAGAAGCTCCTTGAGGATGGTAGATTGTGACAATATGGAACCTCGATATTGTGGACCCTTTGAAGTTTTTGATAGAGTTGGACTAGTAGCCTATCGGCTAGCACTTCATCCCATAGTGAAAGCACATAATGTTTTCAATGTTTCTTTATTAAATAAGTATGTACATGATTATAATCATATTATTGACTGGTCTTTGATTCAGGTGGAACCTGAGGGAGAGTTCCTTCCAGAACCTCAATGCATAATAGATAGGAAGGAAACCCCACTCAGGAACAAAACCATTGCACATGTCAAGGTGCAATGGAAACACTTTGGCCCAGATGAGGCTACATGGGAAATGGA
>SNQJ01S0253240.1:0-12692 GCA_010110895.2 Picea sitchensis
CATAAAGCCTTATTACATTTATCGATGGAATTGACCCTGCAGAATCCAATGTTATTTCCTTTGACATGAATTGCAATGAATCCCACCTATCACACCAATTATCATTAAAAATCATTGTGTGATCTCTCAATAAAAATGTTTTCCGAACAATGCTTGATAAAGGCACTACAACATGAATCATTTCCTTGACATGTTAGAAAGATATTGTTTCTCCACAACTTATAACATCTAAAACCATCCTTAAATATTTTAACGGACATTTTTTCAAACCCCATGAAATTATCCCGTCATTTCCAGTTGAACTTGCGAAAAAAATTGTTTCGGTAGAAGTCAAGGTGATCGATGCCACACTTGAATATAATTTTATTTTAGGTCGCACCTAGTTTTACACCAAGAAGGTTGTTGTGGCTAGCATCTTTCTACTTGTCAAATTTCCCCATCAAAGGAAGATCGTCACTATAGACCAACTAGACTTTTGTACATGAGATGTGTGAATCAATCTTAATGTGAATGTTACTTTTGTAGGAGAGTCTTCTTCAGGATGTGAAAGCATTGGGGTAGGAATTTATCCCTCTTTAATGGGTAATTTTCCCCTCCCCCAACCATAATTCACCCCAACAGTATCCATTAATATGATCTTCATGGTTACCAGTACACCCATCGATTACCATGACCCCTGGATAATCCTTCACCCATCAGATTTAGAATCTTATAGAGACACCATGCCACTTTCACCAATGGAGTTGACATATTCAATGATCCAATCCACAAGTGAATCTCATGATTCTCATCATAGTCTCCTATTGGATGAGAAACTAGATCAATTTTCCTCTCTCTATTGGGTTAACCATACTTCAACATCACGCAACTTTCTCAACATCTTCCTTCCTTCAGAAGAAGCCATTATGGAAGTCATGATTTTGAAAGATAAACCTTGGGAATATTCTCACCATCGATCCTCCTTCCTACCCTTTGGAGAGAAGAAATAAACCCAAATACAAACCCTCATTTCGATTTATATTCAAGATCCATACCTCTTACCTTCCACTTCATATACTATTATATCTGAAGGAAATTTGGGAAACATTTCGAAAACCATATCAATCAATATTTCAGTTAAACCTGGGGTCATGGAAAACATCTAGATAGGTGCAGAGTTTTCCCCAAAATAAATCCAATCTTGTATTTCCCTATTCAAATAATTATGCGACATCTTCACCTAGTCTTATGAAGAGATGTCAGGAATCGACCCACGAATTTTTGTACATGAAATTAAAACATACCCTGGAGCCCAACTAGTTCGACAACGGCTCTGCCTAGTTCATCCTAGGAAAGATGCAACAATTAAATTAGAAGTTCAAAAATTATTGAATTTTGTTTTTATTTATCCCATGCCCCTAACTAAACGGGTGTCTAACATCATACCAGTTAATAAAAAGAAGGGAACCATCCAAGTACGCGTTGATTATAGGGACCTCAAGAAGGCCTATCCTAAAGAAAATTTCCCTACCCCTTTCATCGATTAAATTATCAATGTTTTTTCCAAATTTAAATTCTTCTCATTTATGGATGGCTTCTCTGGCTATAATTAAATTAAAATTACTCCAGGGGACCAGCACAAAACCACCTTTATCTTCCCATGCAGAATTTCCGCATATCAAAAGTTACAGTTTGGTATTAAAAATGTTGGTGCAACATTCCAGTGGGCCATGTCTTATGCCTTTTATGATATAAAACATATCATATAGCCTTACCTAGATGATCTCCCTTCCTGGTCTCCCAAGAGATCCAATCATGTAGATCATCTATGCCAAATTTTCATGCGTTGTCGATAGTACAACATTCGCTTGAATCCACATAAATGCATTTTTGTTGTGGAGTCTGGTCATTTACTTGGTTTCATTATATCCATGTTTTTTATTAGAGATGATCCCATTAAATTTGAGGCAATCATCAACTTTCCCCCTCCCACCTCCATAATCCAACTTCAAAGTTTTCAAGGGAAAGCAAACTTTCTTAGATGCTTCTTTGCCAATTATGCTAAAATCACCTAATAGTTCATGCAAATATTGAAAAAGGGTGTACATTTTATTTCGGATGAACATTCCCAATGATATTTTGATCATTTGAAGTAGGTTTTTACATCCACACTATTACTCAAACCCCCAAATTATAATAAATATTTCATCTTGTACCTGGAAACTTCGGGTACCACCATTGGAATGGAATTAGTCCAGACTGATGATAAACATAATGAAGATGTTATTTACTATCTTAGTAAGGGATTAGTTGGTTCCTACCTTTGATATCCCTACATTGAGAAGTTTGTGCTAGAAACTATTTACGTTTTCCAACGATTCCAACATTATATTCTGCTCTGAACCACCACTATTGTATATGACCTAAACCTAATGAAATATATTTTTTCATGCCAAATATTGGGGGGTAGATACTCTAAATGGATCATCCTACTACATGAATTCGATCTAGAATTCTCCATCCCTAAATCCAAAAAATCCTTGATCTTCACAGAATTAATGATCGATCTTCCCCGAGCCTTTGATGAATCTGTGGTACAAGATTCATTTCCCAATGAATATTTGTTTCTCATTGACTCATCTGATCCTTGGTATGGAGACATATTGATTTATCTCCAAAACAAATTCTTTTAGCCCAATATGTTTAAAGATGATCGTTTCTTCATACACCACCAATCGCAAAAATGTATCATCATCGGCGGTACCCTTTACCATCATGGAGTAGATATGGTATTACGCTAGTGTGTCACCCATTATAAATCCAAAATAATATTCAATGAATTCCACTCAGGAGCATGTACAGTCCATTTTTCTAGGTTAGCCACTGCCTAGAAGATATTACACATAGGCTATTTTTGGCCCACATATTTTAAGGATTGCATAAATATGGTACAAAAATGGTACCCCTGTCAATTTTTTTCTAAAAAAATGCATGCTCACCCCAATCCTTTACATCCAGTCATCGCAGTTGTCCCATTTGCTAAATGGGGCATCAATTTCACCACATGTAAACCCCCTTATGTCGCTAGTCATAATTACATTATTGTGGTTGTTGATTATTTCACAAAGTGGGAAGAATCCATGCCTACATTTTCTAATGATGCCAAGACTACCAAATTGTTTGTATTCAATCATATCATCACATTTTTGGGTGTTATTAAATCCATTATGACTGACCATGGATCACATTTCTATAATAGCATGATGAAAAAATGATCTACTATGTTGCATTTTGACCAAGAACACTCATCTCCCTATTATCCTCAAGCAAACGGTCAAGTCAAATCCATCAATAAGGTACTCAAAACAATACTCCATAAAATGACAGGAAAACATAAAACCAATTAGCATTTAATGTTATTCCTAGCCTCGTGTGCATATGGGAGCTCTGCCAAAACTACCACTGGCTTCACACCATTCCAACTTATTTATGGCTTGGAGGAAATTTTACCCATTGACTGTGAAATTCCTTCCCTCAAGATTTCTACTTAACTCTTACTTGACACTTCCACCAAAGAAGAATGGATCCTAAATTTATCCTTCCTTGAAGAGTGATGTCGCGAAGCCATCATGGCCCATGAGTCTCACAAAAAGCGTGTCAAACATCAATATGATAAAAAAATACACCCTTGAACCTTCTCGGAAGGAAATTTAGTTTTGGTATATGACCAAGACCATGACAAGTTAGGTGAGAGTAATTTCAAACCCTTATGGAATGGCTTCTATATAATTAAATGAGTTCTTAAAAGAGAATCATATAAGCTATTATATTATCAAGGAAACCTATTATCATAGCCCCGCAATGGGATCTATTTGAAAACTTACTATGCATAATCCTTGCGCTATCTAATGCTTTTGTACCATATGTATTATAGTGTTCTATGGTTGATTTTGTTTTCCCTTTTTGTGACATTCTTTGTCAATCTACTTATCCTGCTTAATTTTTGAGTTGCAGATGTCGCTGTTTCCCTCACCCTATTTTGGATATGCTGATGGAGATAGTCACACCTCTCAGAATATCGCTTTCGCTTCTTGGGTAATCATTTCACCCACCAACGATGTAGTAATCTCTAGGGGCACATATCTCGGACCTGCATCAAAAAATGTTCCATAATACAGTGTCAGTATTGAACTTATGACCAAAGCATACGCTTTGGGAACACACCACTAGATAGTACGCCTAGATTATGAGATCATCGTTTCACACCTCAACTCGACTTATTCTATTCGACATCCTATCTTTTTTTCGAAATATTTGAGGGTACGAATCTTGGAACGATTATTTCATTTTATCTCTTATGAAGATATACCAAGAAAATTCAATTCTTCAGCTGACTCATTAGAAAATTTCATTTTGAATTGGCATCTACTTCATTAAAAAACAACACGCAACATTCATTGTATAAATCATTATACACATCATTCATCACATATATATAAGAAAAAATATCAAATCCATATGTCCATATATATATAAAGTGTGTTCCAAAAACATCCAAAACTAGTATAACATAACAAAATTGGGCTATCTTCCCATACATCTGTAAAACATATATGCATCAAATTCCATCAAACTAAAAAGCACAAGTCATCACGAGGAGCCCTAAAGTCATTATAGAAAGTCACATCTCTCATGACCTTCCGCAGAAAACACCCGAAGCAATTCCCCACATCCACTACGTCTCTCTGCATATGTCGAGGTATGTCATCCATATGTGGCACGGGAATCCCAATAGTCAACTACTCGAGATCTTCCTTGAGATCCTCTAAAATATCTGCATTAGCTCCTCTACCATGTTGTTCTCTGGAAACACCTAGTTTATCTCCTCGCCTATATGACATGCCCACCAAACTTACTGGTTCACAATATACACATCAAAAACTATTTGTTATGTTACACACAAAAACATTTATATATAAAAAAATCACAAAAAAATAAAAAATACCAAAAAATAGTGCAAATTTATCTTTCTTACCAAGCTCATCGTTGAAACCTTTTCCCTCGGGGAGAACCATATAAATATCATCATGATATTCAACTCCATGATACGTATAATCAGCCACTACCACTATCTGTCTATCCCACCATTAGAAAAAAAATTCATCAAACTGAAATTGTGTTCCTCCCCCGAGTCGTGACAACATATATGTCCATTTCTTCATTGTCAGATCCCTGACCCCAACATATGGCACTACATCCTATGGAATTGATGTAGGAACCTGCTCAAATAAGAAAGAGAACAATATGGATCCATATAAAAATTGTTTTTGATGTCCCAACCTGCATTTGGTCAATTTATCCTTCATATTCTTCAGAACTGTTGCACACCAATTATACACCATCGGAGATATACACATCACTACATAATCCACCTAGTTCCTTGAATCCAAGTGATTCTAGGTACTCCTGTGTAATGGTGAAAAACACAATGTGTAAGGTAAGGTCCATCACCTGACCGATTGGAAAATTATTGTTTCTCTTCTGCGTCCCAGGGTGACAATAGCACGCCACATAATCTTCTACTCATTTTGCACCTCCCCTTTTTCCACCCACCAACACCATTATCGCACCATGGCGCGACAACCCCATTAGGAAGTACATATATTCCATTTATAATGTCAATATTTGATCCTTTATAATGAATTTTCTCCTTTCCAAATCCCACATATTCACCAAATTATGTAGCATAGACAATTGGGCCTGCATGCTTTGACACAAGAAAAACTTTAATAACCCACAATTTCTCAAAGCATCAAGAGTGGGAGGATCATCCATAGAAGCATTTTCATTTAACTCATGCTCACATTCCCTCCACTCCAATATTGTGCCCAAACCTACCAAAGACACCACAAAATTCTATTAGAACCCAATCATCAAAGCAAATTCATGAAAATTTTGCAAAAAATGGCAAAATTTCACTCGGACGCACCCCTCTTTGGCACACAGAGTGGTGGGTTGCGAGAATTTTTCTTGGTCGCTCCTCAGATATGTCTAAGGATATACCGATCACTTTATCCTACATAAAACAGAGTGACCAAAAATTTCGTTCATCCCCCTAAATAAGCCCAGGCACGTCCATGCACTTTCTCAAAATTTGAAAATTGCCCCAAACAAAAACATGAATGAAATGCAAAATTGAAACATGGGTTTTTTAAGTCGGGATCCAACCTCTTACTTGGTGCCTGAAGGTTGCAAGATCCATGGCTCCAATATCCTCAATCGTTGCTCCAAAGTTTTTCAAGAAAAGGGCTCCTCAAGTTTTCACAAAGGTAAATAGGTAAAATGAGGTAAAAACTCTCTTTTTACTCTATATGTGGCTTCATTTTAACCCTTTTCACACTAGAACTAGCTCCTTTTCTTCATATTTTGAAAATTTATCTTTATTCTTGCTCTTGGACCCACATACTAATCCATTTTTTTTAGGAACACTATCAATATAAACTATGGGACCATTCTATAGAGTTTTCTTTAAGCTCTTTTTAGACTCCTTAAATAAGAAAAGATCATCGAGTATGCTTGTCTTTTTACACTCATTTTATGGATTTGAAAAGACATCCACCTAGTATATTTTTAGCCATTTTTCATTCCATATGGACTATTTCTAAAAAATGACCTCATCATAGAGAACTCTTTAAGCTCTTTTCAAACTCATTAAAAAATGAAAAGATTGTCGAGCGATCTTGTTGTGTTTCATTCTCGTTAAAGTGAATTAGAAAGAATGTTTGTTGAGCGATAGTTTATCTCTTTTTTGGTCTCACTAGACTATTTATGAAAAAGGAACACCATATCCATTGTGGTTAGGAGAGTTCTCCTATGTACTGTTTTATACTTTTCGGACCGCGAAGACTAACTTTATGAAAAAGTTCCTTATGGAGTTTCCTTTATGACCTTTTCAGACTCTCTAAAAATGAAAATTCCATCGCTTTTACCTTCTTTGGACTCGTTAAAATTTACATTGAAGGACCCACACATGGGACATAACCCCTCCTTCCTCAAGTTCGTTAATAGTATGTCGAGGGACTCATCACCATATGAGCTATAACAAGCATATGTTATCCTCCTCAAACTCGTAAAACAAGAAAGAGGTACTCACCAATCATGGTGGGGAATTTTTTCCATCTTTTTATCTTCATTACCTGACAACTATCACTACTTTGAGTCGCCCTTAAATAAATCACTTGTTCTATCATCACATACAATAGTTGGGTCATCCATTATCTCTCATTCACCACCATTCCCATCATTGTGTCACATTCCATTCATTGGTACATGACCCATTATTATGGTATTCACCTAAGATAATGTTGTCGAGGAAATCCATTTTTCATGCATACTAGTTCAATGGAAGTTTCCCTACATTAGCCTCCTATAGCCCATTTTTGCCTCTTTCTCACTACCATCCTCGTGTCAGTTGTGCTCCATTATTATGATCTTCACACCATCTATCCTTAAATTTTTTGTGTCGATTAATGAGGGATATATCAAAGCCCTCCTTCAACGTATTTCACCCTGTTGACTATAGCTCATTATCTAAGATTAAAATCTAGAAACCCATCAATACCCTAGGACTTGCACACATCAGTGGCAGGTCTCGTTTCATTTTGACACTGGATTTACCTTATCGACTCTTTTTGAATGAATATACGAGTTTTCGAAATAAACTAATATATTCACATTTTTTATATTGTACTCGATATCTTGGGTTCCATCATCATCATCGGTGGATTCCCTCATGTCTGTTAATGATATACATTAATACCCAATAATTAGATAGTTTCTACCATGCTCGACATCAAATCCTTTATTCACATGTCGTATATTCATAACATCTAGAGGTAATATGAAGACCTTGGGAAAGATCCCATTCATGTTCGATGTTTTTCCTTCCCAAGCTATGATCGAGAATATTCATGAGCACTTCACAGATTGCTCTAATCTTGAGTAATCTCACTGATTTTTATGTTGTGACACAGATCCACATTTTTACCTGGTCGTGGCTATGATTTCACTTGCATATTGCATGGATCCACCGTGTATATACTCATGGTCATGCATTAGTCAGTTGCGTCTTGGATCCATAGTGTAATTATGGCGGCCATGATTTTATCTATTTTACCAAGCATGGGTATGTCTACATAGATGATGTTTTCTTTGTAGAACTAACGATGCTCTCTTCCAAGTTTCCTTTTCCCAAAACTCTGTGACTTTTATTGATAAAGTATTTCAGCCATCACACACCTATTTTGACCTAACACATTAGGGGGAATTTGTTATAGAGTTATTGATGCAGAAGCATCTCTCCACATCATCTAGCCAACCAGCCAGCCACGTCGGCGAATTCAAATCATGTGTTGAAGAGAGGCGCAACCTCATTTAAAATTTGAATAAATGTAATTTAATTGCTTAGGTTGTTGAGCCATAGAGCCGTGCCTTTGTGCAAGAATAAAGTAGATAGGCCTTAAATGTTTGTAAGGCTGAGATCTAGATCTGATGCTAGACTAGATAGCCCATTCAATGTAATTGAATAGGGTAGGTAGATTGGAGGGAAGAGCTCTAAGAGCCCCCTCAGGTAAAAGATCAATTTCGATCTCATTTTCAGTAAGAGGGGGTAGTTGTAAGAGATAGATGAGAGATAGAATAGAATAGAAGAGAATTTGTGAGTAGAGAACAGAAGAGAAGGAGCCAAGACTCTATTAAAGTCTGAGCTCAAGAACACCTTGTACAAACAGGCATTTTCCATTTTAATACAAATAACAGTTTTTCCTGCATGACTATGTGTTGAATGAATGTATGTGAGAGTGTTCTTTTATATACTGTGAATGTATGTTATGTTTATGCATTGCAGGAATTGTCTTGGTTTTAGGTTTGAGAGGTCTTTGAGGTTTCATGTCAATAAGGCATGACAGAGTACTGCGGTCTCTGAATACCAGTGCACTAAAGCACTTCAGAATTCTGCGGGTTCAGATAAAGGTGTGCCAGGAGGGCACAGCAGCTGAAATCATCAACTCAGGATAAATACCTCAAGGTTGTTGAATACCTTGGAGGAAAAGCTGTGGAGAAGAACACAGTTGCAGATAGAAGATCTGAGGATTTCTGTGAGAGATTTGCTAAGTGGGCATTGAGCATATGCACAGTGGTGCTTTTGAAGGAACTCTGTTGTGAGTTTAGACAGAAGAAACAGAATCACTGGGGATTCTGAGAGATTTTCCACGTGGGCATTGAGCAGGTGCAATGGGTGCATAAAAGACAGAACTGCTGGAAGTTCTAGGAGAAGATACTCTACCAGGCGGGCATTAAGTAGGTGTGCAGACAGGCACAGGAGAAGAGAAATCTTTGAGTTCTAGAATTTGAAGGAAGAATCCACTGAGGGATATTCACAGGGTTGCTGAACACCCTGTAGACTCAGTAAGAGGTTGCTTGAGGCAAAGGATAGCCAGGAGGGCAACCAAGCATTCTCCACCTGTGGGAGAAGGAAGAAGGATAAAATCCCTTAAGGGTATGAACATTTGAGAAGCTCAGGAGAGACAACACTGTGTGTGCACGAAGGACTCTGCAAGGAGTGCAGAAGTCAAAGAATCCTTTGAGGATTCAAAAGGAACAAGCCCAGGAGGAACATCGTCGCGGAGAACACAGGCGAGGCTTAAAGCGAGATCTCGCAGGAGGAAAAAGAGGACAAAGGTCGAGGTATTTGGGAACTTGGAAATTCTTCCAAGCATTGGAAGAAAGTGCACAAGCTCAGGAGGGAGCACAGTAGTCGTCAGATCGACGGGAGGAAGAGATTTGGACCGTTGAAGATTTCACGTCCAGGAGAGAATAGGAGAAGCCTATAGAAGGGGAGATTGTGGACCCTCGGATGTTCACATAGATACCCGTCAGCCGTCAGATAGGATAGGAGGTGCATAGGGTTTAACCCTTATCATGCTAGGAGAAGTCCCGACAGGTATCGGGATATTGACGTTCGCGATATTGGGATTCATGACGACAAGAAATCAGGTAAATCCATGTTGGAAATTCCAGGAACGATCTGAGCCATCCATCAATTGGGGACACGTGGTGGAGGTCTAGACTATCGGAGCAAGTCCCGATAGGAGAATTATTGATCAGGGAATCGCGAGTCGGGAAATCAGGAATCTCATGGACAAGTATTCCTTTCAATTCAGAATCAGGAAGTCCGAAGTCATGACAAGGAGAAAAGAGAAATCGAGGGGCCAGTTGTCAGTGTAACAAAGAATCGGGATTCGAGGGATCGACAGTCCCGTGGGCAAATGCATTTCAGCATTTGAAACCCCGAAGTCCCGAAAGGTGATAGGACTACGGTCATGTAAAGGGAGGTCGTATGGACCCAAAGGTCTAGCCCAGGGGACAACAGGAAGTTGGAGTATATCGGGATTCGATGGATCGTGGATCCTGAGGACAAGTGCATTGCGGCACTTGAAAGTCCGAAGTCCCGACAAGAGGATATAAGGTTGTGGTCTTATGAGAAGTGGTCACACGGACCAGGACATAGCTAGGATGGGCTAAGGCCGAAAGGAGCGCATCGGCTAATCAGAGATCAGGGATTCAAGAGGACAGTAACTCTTGACGTCGGGGATCACGAAACCCCGAAACACGAAACTGAGTTGGGGAAAGTTCACGGTTGGACCCAGAATGGCCGTGTGGGGGAATGAAGGACTTGTGGATCAAGTTTTCATCAGAGATTCCAGCAGGGAATCAGAAGAGCTAATTCGGCTCAAAGGGGAATTTGAATGATCCTGTGAGTAGGAGAGCACGAGGTGGTGGTCGTGTATCCACTGCATCAGTTTGGTATCAGAGATTGACTCTGTTTGTATATTTCAAGCAGAGGGAGAAGGCTAAGGAATACATAGTGCTGGAGACTCTATAATGGTTGTTTGTAGGTAGACAACAATCAAGAAGACAGTTAGGAGGACTGTAGGGTGAGGCTGGAAACGCTTGGGATGCAGAGTGACAGCAACAAATTTTCCAGGAGGGAAAACAGAGACAACAACAAGTCTACTGAAGGCCATAGGTATGTTGAAAGGAAAAGACCAGAGATGATGAGCACAGCCGAAAGGGGAAAGGAACTTTCCGACATCAGGGAAAGAATGGAAGAGCTTGAACTGCGGATGCAGCAGAATACCAAGCCAAGATGGGTATATGAATGGCCCATGAAGAGGCTAAAGTTAAAATGGCCAGTCAAGGAGTTGATGGCTAGAAGACAGCATAGGCTGTTAAGAGGATGGTTGAGGCAGGTTGAAAACCTCAATGGACCAAAAGAAGAAATGGTGCAGATATGTGAACCAGAGACTGGGAAAATTCTCGATGAAGAGAATGAAATGGGATCAGCTGGAGATCTCAAGAACTGTCAGGAGGGCAGAGAAGAAATTCCAAATTTCCAGGTGGGCAAGGAGTTGAGACCAGTTGAAGATATCACAGACTATCAGGAAGACAGTCGAGGAATTTCACCTTGCCAGCTAGGCAATAAAATGAGGTCGTTGTGGGATCTCAAAGACTACCAGGAGGGCAGCGAAGGGCTTCAAGTTTTCCAGGTGGGCAAAGGAACAGAGATGGAATCAGTTGATTCCATGGACTGCCAGGAGGGCAGTGGGAGCATCTCAAATCGCCAGGTGGGTAGAGATGAGAATACGAGACTGTCTAAAAGTCTCATGGACTCGGAGGTGAGTTCAATTCAGCAAGGAGTGCTGATGAATATGGGATCGGTTGATCTCATAGTCTGCCAGGAGGGCAGTAGGAAAATCCCATATTTCCAGGTGACCATGGATAAACAGATGAGACTATCTGAGAATCTCATAAAATCAAAGGTGAGTCTGGATCAGTAGGTGCAGCTAACAAAGGAGGAAGATATGAGAAATATTCTGATGATTGGGGGAATTGAAATACCCCTACCACTTAGCTCAGAGGAGGCAGAGGTCTGTGTTGCATATGAAGCAGCAACAACAGAAGGACAGCTCGCTGAGACTGTCAGGGAAGAGGAATTGGATCAGACTTTGGAAGTTGCCCAAGCAGACGAAGAAGAATATGAGCATTCTGAGGAGTGTCTCAATGCTTTTAGCCAGGAAGATGAGGAAGCTGTAGCACTAAAGATGACAGTAGAAGAAGCAGGAGAGGAAAATGAACATTCTGAGGAATGGCTCAATATTTTCAGCTAGGAAACTGAAAAGACTGCAACCTGGGAGTTTGCAGAAGAAGAAGAAGAAGAGGTAGACAACTTTTGCTTTGCTAATCTGTATGAGCAGATTGAAGCCCTGGAGAGAAGGGTGAAAGTGCAAGGCATGCACATCCAACAGGTAAAGTTGGAGAATGATGAAGAAGGTGTGGTAGATCACACTGATCTGCCCATGTGCCGAAAATTTTTGCAGCTGAGGAGACTGCATGAACAGAGCCAGCCACTAGAGTAGCTAGACCAAGTGATAGAAGACATCAGAAGGCTGATGGTAGATTCAGCAGGAACTACCAGCAAGGAGAAGTTGGGCAGAAGAGAAGCAACAACAACAACACAACAACAACAACAACAACAAATAGATGGAGCAGATGAATAGCTCCAGAGGATGATTTGGGATCTAGGAGGATTTCCACAGCTGAGATGGGAAGCTAATGAGCAGGAGCTCATGAATTTTGCAGCTGAGGAGTATGAT
>SNQJ01S0253242.1:0-12698 GCA_010110895.2 Picea sitchensis
GTTATGCCTATTTATTGAGTTCTAGGATTGAAAAAAAATTATATGTGTGAGTTTTAACATATTGTTATGCTATCAAAATTTCTCTGAAATCCTTATGCCACTCTTGAACACTCTTGTTGAGAGCACATAGATTTTTTAATGTATTGTAACTTTTTATTTTGTTGAATAATACATTGAATGTGCTTTAGAGTGTGTTTTTTTTCTCCTTGAATGATTTTCCCCAAGAAATCATTGTCTAGTGGTTATACATCTCTATGTTGTTTATTACTGCAATTGCATTTATTTAATTTATGCACATTCTTCTTTCATTAATTAGTGTAGGAAGCGTATTCCACACATTTGCTTCATTTAATTTTGGTATTATTGATTCATCACCTTGTATCCAAGGTGTTAGGGACAAGGATTTTTAATCTAATATTGGTTTGAGTGGGAGATTGCACAAAAGGAAATCTTGTGGAAAACATGTCTAGATTAGAAATGAAGAAGTTTAATAGCACTAACTTTGAGTTTTGGAAGCTCAAGATGGAGGATATTCTAGCAGATCATCTATGGGTTGCAGTATTTGGAACTAAATGTTGAAGTTTTTACTTATACAACTAGCAGTTACAGTTCTTCTTTATTGTTATAATCATTTAGCACATTAGTTGCATAAATAAGATCATTGAAAGAGAGGAAATCAAAGAAACAATAGAGACACACAGATTATTCTGGAAAGCCCTCATGGGGTAGAAAACCCAACAAAAAATTCCTCAATATAGATAGACCAAAGATTGAACAGAAGATCCTCCTCTACTCCTTCACTAGAAAGATTAGTGCACCACTTAACCAATAGATACCAAGAGATAGACCAAAACCCTCCTTGACGTCACCCCCAATTGCAACAGCTACTCCTCCAAGATTTTCACACTTCTTCATAGCCACAGAGGTAGTTTTGTGAGTGTCGAAACGAGGCACTGGCCTCTCTTATAAACAGTGGTCTAGCCAGCCTATAATTAGGTCTGGGCCGAAGAGATATGGTGCTTGCTAAGGGTGTTCGTTTGGGAACTTTTTTCTATCTTGATGGTGCACTATTCAGTGTAATAGTTATTCTACTTCTATAATGGAGAGATCTATAAGATATATACCTTCAAAATCATAACCTATATCTACTTATGATGGTCATGATTTCTGGGTACCTAAATAAGCTTTTTCTTCAAAAAGAAAGTTACCTACAGAGAAGCCAATTATATGGAACCAAAAATTATGCCACATAGGTCAGAAGGTCCTACAATTCTACTACTCATGCAAGCACTAAATAATCATTATACCTAATTACCATGACACCTATGAATACATGAAGAATATTATCAAGGGAGTCAATGAAATGAAAATCAATATCAAAGAATGTATGGATATACTCAATGGAAAAGTCTTAGAACTTAGTGATATGCAATAAGATGAAAAATATGATGCACTATTTAGAGCTCATTATATTTGAACTCAGCTAAAGAGTCTCATTGCACAATATACAAACTAGTGGAGAAAGCAAGTGGAGCTAGTGAAAAATGTTATAGAACAAGTGGAAGTTCCAGAGGTTTATAGTAAAGCAGTTGAGTGGGAAATGAAGGCCTTCATTGACATATCGAGAAAAGGCCAAAATATAATGATCTGGAAGGGCTTCCCGATCATCTGTAATTAAGGTCATTCCAATTTAACCCTAGTAAAACAGAGAATACAACTAGCATTTACAATATAATGACACCATTGTATCAACACTCTTCTCCATCTCTACCACATATCATTGTCATTCCACTAACAAAAAAATCAGTTTCTTACACTTGTATTTTTCCTTACGACTTAAAGAAATCCTTAATAATATTGCTCCACAAAAGACTAAATCAATACAATGTGACATGGAGCTATTATTTATATACATTCTGATTGTAATAATGTTACCAAATACAAATGCCATGTTACCTATGCTTGTGAAAGACAACCTGGATTTAGTGTTCATAAGATTGGCATGCTTGTTCCACTCATTATTGTTGTAGAACTATTATATATATACATTCTCATTGTAATAATGTTTCCAGTTATAAATGCTACCTATGCTTGTGAAAGACATCCTGGATTTAATGTTCATAAGATTGGCAGGACTATTGCACCCATTATTTTCAAATGATACATAATCACTACAAAGTTTAGATTGCACTAATACTCTAAACAATTTAATGGGAGAGATGTGTTCTAAGCACATGGATAATGATATTTCAATAATGGGCTTGGTCTATGTTTCTAAAATGATTAAGAGACCCCATTCATAAAAAATATAAACATGAATGTCACCTTTTAGAAGAAAAGTAGCGTGTCTTCCATACATTCTTAGAAATTGAAGGTTGTAGAATATTGTAAAAAAATCTAATGGTGAAAAATTAGGTACATACCAATGAAAAATATAGGGCAATGTCAAGGTATCTTGCTACAATAACCATCTAGGAATTGTTCTCCATTATCACCAAGTTCCAACTAAATTATTTTGCATTCATGTGAGTATTTGCCATGTCATTTTTATTATTGATGATATGAGTCAATTGAGTATTTTCCATGTCAAATTTGTCCTTCACGGTTTAATTAGGTCTGTGTAATTGCAGTTATTACAACTTGGTTGCACTATCTGGACTTTTCCTATTAAGAATGACCTAGTTGAAGCAAAAAGTTTTGCATGAGTTGCTCTGCTTAATGGCAGAAAGGCAAGTGTATAAAACATTGTAGTTAACTTGATGTGGGTTCTATTGGTTTCAGTTTTCATTTGAGTGTATTTATTTCTATCTAAATCACTTAATTTCCATCTATGTACAAGGTATTCTAGTGGAAGAGTACATGACAAATCTAAAATGAGTACAAAATCATCTAGGAAATTTTATTAAGTTAAATTTCAATCAATTTCCTAGGTTTTTATGATAGGAGAATGCCCTATGTTTTGAGCCTCCTTTGAAAATTGGTTTTATGTTTTAGAGTCTAAAATGAAAATGGATATTATGATTGGAATCTAATGTGAATGTTGATGTATTATGTGTTTTTTAACTTAAATTGGAAATTGATTTAATGTATTTTGTGCTTGAACCAATATTTACGTTCTTTATGAGTCATTAATATTAGAGACTTGATAACAACATTGCATGTCCAAATTTAATGATTACCATTAGGATAGGTCAACCTACATTATTGATTCATTCATTATTTTTATGTGCTAGCAAATTGTTAAAGATGTTTTTTGCACATTTCATTTCCTAGTACTCTTATTTTTTTTATATTGACTACACATGTCATGTTGTATGAATTGATGGAAATGTCATCTATGCATGACCACAAATGTGATATATCATTGCAAATTGCATTTATTATAATAAAAAATCTAACTTACAATTTTTAGCTCTAAGTTTATACCCACTAGAATATTTTATGGTCTCATTTCTACCCAATAGTTAACATTTATATTTAGTGGGTGTTTTTGTGCACTATAGTTCTAAGGCCTAATCTATGCACAACAATTATTTCAAAGTTATGTGTGTTTCAAGTTTTTTTATAAGACAACAAAAGTATAATGGATAAAAGGGACCTCTCTTCATTGGAAAGGGGTCCTTTTCGGGTATAAATGAATGATTAAAGATGAATTCATGCATGGAATGTGACCTATCAATATTATTATACTTTTGTGATTGATGGATAGAATTATGTGCCATCCTATTTAGAAACATCCCATGATGAATTTGTTTGAAGAGTCCTTTCATAATCGATGAATTAGTAACAAATAATTCATAATAGAAGTGGTAGAGAAAAGATTAATATCTCCTAAGATGGACATAAGTTGTGGTCAATATCAACACATATAGGGACTTTGTGGTGAATATCATAAAAAATGATATGTAAGAGTGAGAGTATGCAACTTTTCATATTTCTTCATAATTATTTCATATTTTTTTGTTTCTGGATGTAAACCATGTATGGATTTTTTGAAACGTTCAACGTTTTGAGTGGACACTCCACCCATCATCAAGGAATGTTGAAGCAACAAGATAAGATGATGGGTGGAGTGTCCACTCGAAACATTGCTTCAATAATCCTTGATGATGGGTGGAGCATCCACTCAAAATGTTGGACATTTCAAAAAATCCATACACAGTTTACATCCAGAAACAAGAACCTAAAAGCATTATGTAAAAGTGTGCAATAAGAACCCTGACAAACACAACCCTTGATGCTTGCAACATTGTTTGGAGCAGGGACAAATTATGTCTATTTTTCCAAACATGTAAAATGAGTATATTAAAGTTTAATGAATATACTTTGCTATTATTATATATGGTTATATATTTTATCAAAAAATTCACCAAGACTTCATAATGTTTTATATTTTAGTAAAAGATTTGCCAAGAGTTTACAAGGTTTTATATTCTAGTGAAAGATTCACCAAGATTTTACAAGATTTTATAATTTAGTGAAACATTCGCCAAGATTTTACAATATTATATAATTCACTAAAATATTCGCCAAAAAATTGTATATACATATTATATTATTGATAAAATATCCTTCAAATTTTCCTATGTATCATGGGGATTCACCCATTTATTATGCATGTAAATTTTGGGGGGGTTCTTAAAATCACCCCTAATGCAAGTGTTGTTGGTAGTCTAATGTATGTGATGGTCTGCATTCAACCATACATTGCCCATGCAGTGGGAGTGTTGAGCAGATACATGTCGACACCTGGGAAGGAGCACTGGACAGTTGTCAAGAGAGTATTCAGGTATTTGTGTGGCACAAAAGATAATGTTATATGCTACCAAGGAAAACTTGGAGGGGATAGTGAATTAAATGTACATGGCTTTGTTGACGTCCATTGGGCTAGAGATCTGGATCGACGAAGGTTGACCAATGGATACGTGTTCAAAATTTTAGGTGGACCAATCAGTTGGATTAGTAAGCGATCGGCGGTCGTAGCCCTGTCAACAACAAAAGTTGAATACATGGCAACCACTCATGGAAGCAAAGAAGCAGTATGGATGCAAAGGTTGTGTTCAGGAATCGGGTTTGAGAAGATACTTTTGAAGATACGTTACGACAGTCAAAGCGCAATATTTCTAGCAAAGAAACCTGCTTATCATTCTAAGACTAAGAACATTGATGTAGAATACCATTTCGTGAGAGACATGGTCGAAAGCAACAAGGTGTTGCTGGAGAAAGTAGACACGTTGGAAAACATAGCAGACTCTTTTACCAAGTCTGTGAGTGTTGTGAAGTTATCTTGGTGTAGATAGGTAATGGGCATTGTTTCCCTAGGTCTGTGAAAGAAATTCCAGAGTTCTCTTGGTTTCAGCAAAGAAAACAACAAGTGGGAGAATGTTGGGTTGTTATATTCTTTGCAGTGAGAGTCGAAGTTGAGGTGGTTTGACTGGGTAAAGATGAAGTTGAATACATCGACAGTAAGTTGAAGATCGAGGTGGTTCGACCAGGTAAATTCGATGAGGTCAACCGATAAAAGGTCGATAGGCGGACATGTGACAACCAACTGAAGATAGAATGAAGGTCGACTAGTAGTTGACTGGTAATCCGACTTGGTAGTCGACTGTCACAGAATCTTGAGATTCGTGAGATTTGTATCCAATGATCTACATGGATTTGTAACCATTTTTGGGTGCCTTTTCTTTAGGGTTTTATCTACTGTAAATCCTATAAAGAAGGCATGTTGTAATGTTGTAAAAGCTAATCTTTAGATGAAACCATAGAGGTTGTTGGTCATGTATATGTAAGTCAAATTGGCTACAGGGTTTTTCTTATGTAAGAAAGAGGTTATGATGTCGATTGTGTCTTAGGTGTGGACCAAGGTTAGACATGTAACCTTTTATTATGAATGAATAAGAAAATAAGAGAGTAGAAAACTCAAGGAATGTTGGTTTTCCCAGCTTGGGTTTCCAGGGTAAAATCTTTGTGTACTATGTTTTTGTTTTGTCATTTAGTTTCTTGATTAAATCTGTCTTCCTATCTTCTTCCAGCTTTAGCATGGAAGTGTTCATCATTTCCTAACAATATGAAATGCCCACCTTCTTCCTTGGAATATACACAGTGATCAACCTTGCTTCTCACAAATCCCAAACTAGGAATGTAAGTGTCAAAATTTTCATACCACATCCTTGGAAATTGCTTTAGATCATAAAGGGATATTTTCAACTTGCACACTAGATCTTTCTTTCCCTTTATTGCAAATCCTTCAGGTTGTTTCATGTAGATTTCTTCTTCCAGGTCCCCATGTAGGAACGTTTTCTTCACATCCATTTGCTCTATCTCGAGATCAAATGATGGAACCAGAGACATTAGTACTCTAATTGAAGTCAATTTTGCAACATGGGAGAAAATCTCACCAAAGTCGACTTCTTTGAATTGGGGATATCCTTTCTCTACCATTCGAGCTTGAATTTCTCGACTTGACCTACTGCGTTCATATTTTTCTTGAACACCCACTTGTTCATATTTGTCTACCCTATTTTGAGTTGACTGCCTCCCTAACCGACTTGGGCTCCTTGTCAGTGGTATTTAACATAAAAGATGAACGAAAATTAGGTTGACTATACCATTCAAGTGGTTTTCTTACTCGTTCATACATTCTTACAACCAGGATTAGTTGTTCCACCTCTTCATCTAATTCAATCGACTCATCTGAATCATCTGAATCATTCCTCAGTTCAAACCTGACCTTCTCTAGAAATTTATTTGTTTGAGATAATTCAGACTTAGACGTACCTCTGACTTTTCTAAAGACCACATCTCGATTGTACATTTTTTTCCTTGATGCAAGATCCCATAGCTTGTATCATTTCATTCCTTCCTTGTATCCAATGAAAACACACTTGATTTCCTTTGTGTCCGACTTTCTCCTCTTTTCTTTGGGAACATGCACAAATGCATCACAACCAAATATTTTGAGATGTGGAAGTGAAGGATTCTTACTAAACCATACTTCATGCAAAGTCGAGTCAAATGATGCCAATGACTAAGACATATTTAACAAATACTTTGTTGTTTCAATTGTCTTTGCCCAGGATTATTCTGTGAACCTAGCACCACTGAGCATGCTCCTTGCCTTGTCCATCAACGTTCTTTTCATTCTCTTGGAAACTCCATTTTTCTATGGGGTAAATGGTGAGGTATTTTGGTATTCTATGCAACACTGCTTGCAGAACTGCTCAAAATCATTTCCATGGAATTATCCACCATTGTCGGTTCTTAACACCTTGATCTTCTTATCTATCTGGTTTTCTACAAGAGATTTATTTCTCAAAAACCTTTGATTTCTTCCTTAGGAAATATATCCATGTCCTCCTGGAGAAATCATATATGAAGGAGACATAATATAGGGATCCACCAAGTGAAGGGATTGTTATAAGCCCAAACACATCCCTATGAATCAATTCTAGAATCCCCTTTGCAATTGTTGCTCTAGATGGGAACCTAAATTGATTTTGTTTTCCATATACGCAATGTTCACAAAATCAAATTCTAGATTACAATCAGGAAAACCTTCAACCATACCTTTATTATGTATAGTTGGAAGTCCTTTTTCTCTAATGTGTCCCATCCTAATATGTAATAACATGATCGAGTCGACTTGACGAACAATTATGGAGTCGGTTTCAATCGACTCATCCTGAGATGAGTCGAGTCGAGTCAAAGTCGAGCCTACTTCAAGAATAGAAATGGTGTTGCATCCACTAGAGTCAACATTCCCTAACAACTTGTATAGGGTTCCAATCTTAACTCCTTTCATTAAGACCATCGTACCCCTGACCATTTTACACGTATTCTTTTGAAATAGAGTGTGCACACCTGCATCACTCATCTTGCTGACATATATCAAGTTTCTTGCCAAATCCAGAATATGTAGCACACTTGGAAGGGTTCTGCTCCTCACATCCTGTCGTATCGATCAGACTCTTCCTCGTCCAACAATTTTGGTTGTCGAGTCATCCCCTAGGAACACATATCCCCTTTGATATCTCTCATAATCACATAACCAAACTTTGTGAGGTGTCATATGAAATGATGTTCATGATATGATCAACTAAACATCATGATCTGACTGTGTATTGTTCGACTCCAGATACACATTGCCTCCTTTATCTAGAGTAGTATTTCTCTCAGTCAACTATTTTTCGTTGCATCTTGTACTAACTTATATCACCTTCGACTTGTGTTTCCTTTTGTAATGCCAATCTTTATTGCATTTCCAGCACCTTCTTGTTGGCTGAACCAAGGATTCATATCTACTACTTGACTTAAAATTTCTACCAAAGAATTTGCATTTATCTTTGTCGATTGGTCGACCTCTCACCATTAAGGCATATTTGGTCGAACCTTCCATGTTCTTTCATCTCATTTATTCTGATAATAAAGATGCAACCATGTCTTCTAGCGCTAATGTGGTCAAATTACTCCCTATAGCCACGACTAAGTTATCCCAGAAGTTTTGCAAAATAACATAATAGAATAATATATGTCTCCTCCTCAGTGATTTTAATATACACAAACAATAACTTGCATATTACAGTGTTGAATGAATTTAAATGCTTAGTTACTGAACTCCCATCACTCATCCTCAAAATATACAGTTTCTTTCTAAGGAACAACTTATTTACTAGGGATTTTGACTGGTACAAGCTTCCCAACTTGTCCGACGATTTCTTGGCCAAGTCTTCACCTGAGACATTCAACAAAATTGAATTTGCAAGACAAAGTCAAATTGTACTCATTGCCCTTCTTTTGAGTTTCTCCCATTCTTCCCTCGACATACCTATCGGAATGGTACCTAGACAAACCGCTGCCCATTGTTCTCGATTTACAAGGAGATCTTCAATTTTAAGCTTCCAAAGCTCAAAATTTTGGCCATTGAATTTTTGGATCTCTATCCTCAAAATGCTTACCATTCTTTCAAGCACAACTTTAAATACTCTTGACTTACAACTCTCACTAGACCTAAGGTTTAGCTCATATCCAAGATCTACCGACTGAAGCTCTAATACCACGTGTATCAGAATGACTTATCTTGGATATGATACCACATGTTAGGAAATAGACTTCCACACTAAACCTAATAAAAGAGAAGAAGACCGAATTAAGTCAAGAAAGATAAATGACACATCAATCACACAGTACACAAATATTTTACCCTGGAAACCCAAATGGGAAAAGCAACATTCCTTGAGCATCTTTCTCTCTTGTTGCCTTATTATTTCATGAATAAAGAGTTACATGACTAACCTTGGTCTACATCAAAGACACAATCACCATCATACTCTCTTGCATTGCACAATAACAACTCTGCAGTCAATTTCGGCTTACATCTATATGACAAGTAACCTTCTACTAAATGTTAGCATGAACATCCAAGATTATTCATTAGTGTATACAATATTATGACATGATTTATTTGTAGGCTTTACAGCATGCAAAACCCTAAATAATGGTGCCCAAAAATGTTGACAAATCCAAGTAGATCATTGGCTACAAATCGCGTGAATCTCAGGATTTTGTTACAATTGACTATCGATTGACCTCCAGTTAGTCTTCAGTCAGTTGCCACTTGACCTTCTGGCAACCTTTTCCGCCTGACCTATTGACTTGTTGTCAATCACTTCGACCTCAACTTTCCCATCAACTTGGTTGTCACTACAAATAATATAACAACCCAACACCACCAACTATTCGTGAAATGATCCAAATGTTGTTTTGTGGTTTCAGAGGTTGAATACTTGGGTCACACTAGCAGACAAGATGGAGCATGTGTATATCACAAGAATTTTGTGGCTATTCAAGAGTGGCATTGGCCTAGGACGTTGAAGAGTCTGCATGGGTTCTTAGGACTCAGTAACTACTACAGAAAGTTTGTAAAAAATTATGGAAAAATTGGTTCTCCCTTAACATTATTACTAAAAAATAATGCCTTTGTATGGAGCAAGGAATTCAAGCAAGCCTTCTCATCTTTAAAGAATTGCATGTGCACTACTCTAGTATTAGTAGTGCCAAATTTTATGAAGACTTTTGTCCTAGGATGTGATGCCTCGTGTAGAGGTATTGGCGCACGATTTTGATGTAAGAAGGGCACCCTTTAGCATTCACCAGTAAGCAGTTATGTGACCGAAAATTGGGCAAATCCACATATGAGAAAGAGATGATGGCCACTATTCATGCAACAGAGACCTGGCATCCATATCCCATAGGGAATTGTATCCAAATCAATATTGACCATCATAGTCTAAAGTATTTTCTAGAATAAAGGTTATCATCACCAAAGAAACATAATTGGGTCACCAAGATGTTGGGGTGTGATTATGATATTATTGATAATAATGGTAAAGATAATGTAGTGGAAGATGTTGTTTCTAGGCAATTTGAGGAGGATGTATCCTTCTTTGCCTTATCTTTACCTATTCTAGGTTGGCTTGAGGAAGCCCATTGAGAATGGTTGGAAAATGATACTATCATTCAGATCATCCTAAGGCTTCAAGAAGATCCCAACCCTCCTAAAGGGTATACATGGTAGCAAGATACATTGAGGTATAAAGGGGACATTGCTATTTAAAGCAAAGGGTCTTAGAGGGATTGCATTAATCGTCTACAACATGTCACTCTAGCTTTCATAAAGCCTGTGAAATAACTAAGAACTCACTCTTTTGGGAAGGCATGAAAATAGACATCCAATATTTTGTAGCAACTTGTGACACTTGCCAAAGAAACAAGGGTGAGATAATGAATGTGCCAAGGGAATTGCAACCACTATTGATTCCAACACATACACGGAATGACATCTCCATGGATTTTATAGTGGGACTCCCAATAGCGGGAAACACATTAGTGATCATCGTGGTAGTCAGTCTCCTTTTAAAATATTCCCATTTGGTGCCTTATCACACCCATTTACCCCCTCCTCAGTTTCCCAAGTCTTCATGGATTGGGATTTTAAGTTACATGGCATGCCCACTTCCATTGTCTCAAATCAGGACCCTACCTTCACTAGTGAATTTTGGCAAGAGTTGTTTTAACTTCAGGGTACCCAACTAAACATGAGCACTATATGTCATCCCCAAATAGATGGTCAAACAGAGAGTTTCGGTTTGAATTGGAAGAAGAGTCTACATAAGCACCCGAAGGAAATCCCTAGAAAGGGCATAAATCTAAAGAAGGATATACATAGTCGTATCCCTCAAATGAACCACAAATTGAAGAGTTATAGAAAGAATAACCAATAGCTAAGGTTGTTGTCTATTGCACTTAAACCACCTTGAGAAACAACAATCATCAAAACAAGGTCGTGAGCATCAACAAACTTACTATGAACCAACATGGAACTAGAAAGTCACCCGATATAGAGGTATATAGAGGACGAAGAGCACTGAATGGAGATAACATAGTAGCACATCAACAACAAGAAACTAAAGGAGCAACTAGAATCAAGATCAAGGTGTAAAGGTTGCAGTTGGACTCTATGTCCACATTTGACTAAGATGGATGGATGCTCGTGCTTGGTACCACTTGACTACATTTCTCAGTAGATCATATTATATGGTTTCCACCCATGTTTCATGGACAAAACATGTGAAGGGGATGGAATTTAATCTCTCTAGGGAGAATAATATGGGGTATCTAAGGAGGTACCAAAGGGGGATGATGAATGTGATGTGGCCATAATCATGGAATATGCCCTCTTAGTATTTGGTGGGTAATAATTAGGCCCACTAAGTAATTAGAAGGAATAATATAATAATGAGGAAAATAATATTCACAAGAAAGTATATATACACATGAGTATCATTGTTGGATATGTTAAGGATTGTATCATGCAAGTGTGTCTTGTGGAGTGATTCCTCCCACAAGGAGTAATTGATGGTGTTTCTCTGCTTTAAGGGTTTTATCTATATCTTAGTGTTATTATTTTTCAATGCAATCTATTATTTATGAAGTTCAAGAGTTTAATCTTGGTTGATAAAATATAAAATACATACGCACAAGAATATCACCAAGATATAACAAGAACCCTTAAGGTAGAGCAACACCATCAAATACTCCTTGTGGAATGAATCACTCCACAATTCATATTTTTTACAAATCAACATATACAATACATGATACTCATGTGTATATAGAATTTCTCATGAGTATTTTTTAGGGTCTATGCCAACTACCCCTCATTATTATATTATTCCTTCTAACCACCTATTACCCACCAATTACCAAGTGGGCCTATTCCGTGATTATAGTCATAATACACCATTATCCCCCTTAGGCATCTTCCCAAGTACATGTTGATCTCTTTTCATGTTAAGGACAAGAGTCAACCTCCTGGGGTATTCTTAAAGAAGTTATAAGATACCCTCTACGTTTTTATAGAGGTGGTACTCCTCTTTCTCACTCAAATTTTCAATATACTTGTTCAAATAATAAGCTTAAGCATTCGTATCATCTACACCTATGAGTGGACCAGGTGGTAAAGTAATTGAATGGGTAGCAAATAAATTATAGTAGAAAAACAATAACCTCACATACAATAAACAGAATAGTTACATCCATTCATTCAAGTAATGAGAGAAAAAGATTCGAAGCAAGAATCATAGACAAAAAATAAGATTAATGGCCCATAAATTCATAGATATTTAAATGATTTCATT
>SNQJ01S0253243.1:0-12698 GCA_010110895.2 Picea sitchensis
AATGCCACTAAACAATGTTTAGTTGAATTTAAAATAGGAGGATATAAAGATGAGATATTATGTGATGTCATTCCCATGGATGTTTGTCATCTATTGTTGTTTAGACCATGGCAATATGACAGAAACGTGGTGCATGATGGGAGAAAGAACATGTACACTCTGTAGAAAAATTGTAGGACGCACATGTTGTTTCCAGTTAAGGATAAAGAGGTGAAAACAAAGATGAGAAACACTATACTTCTCATGAGTGGGAAGGAACTTCTTAAGGAAGTCAAGAAGAAGGAAGAAACACAATTTATTTTGGTTAGGAAGCCCAAAATTGTTTTGAACATCACTAGGATAGATGATTTACGGGAAGAAATCCAGGAGTTACTGGAAGAATTTGCTTATATAGTAGTGGAAAAACTACCTTGTTTGTTGCCACCTATCAGGAGTATAAGTCATCATATCGATATTATACCTAGAGCCAGTTTGCTGAACAAAGCATCTTATAGGTTGATGCCATAGAAGAATGAAGAAGTTAAGAGACAGGTACAGAACTTAATGGACAAATGATTGATTCGGGAGAGCTTGAGTCCATGCATTGGTCCAACAGTGCTCGGCCCAAGGAAGGAAGGTGGCTGGAGAATGTGTATAGACTCAAGAGAAATCAACAAAATTACCATCAAGTACAGGTTCCCATTTCCAAGAATGGATGACTTAATGGATTGCTTGAGTGGAGCAAAGCTTTTTTCAAAGATTGATTTGAAAAGTGGATATCATTATATTATAATGAGAGAAGGTGATGAATGGAAGACAACATTCAAGATGAATGAATGGCTTGTCATGCCATTTGGCTTGAAGAATTCACCCAGTACTTTCACGAGATTTATGAACAAAGTCATAAGAGATTTCATTGGAAAATCCGTCATTGTATATCTTGATGATATGTTAATTTTCAACAAAACTAAAGCAGAGCATTTGAAGCATTTAGTTGTAGTGATGAGAAGGTTACAATAAGAGAAATTGTTGATCAACATGAATAAATCATTATTTATTAGGACAAAACTCATTTATTTGGGTTTTGTTTTCTCTGCCAATGAACTAAAAATGGATCCAGAAAAGATAAAGGTGATTAAGAATTGGCCATCGCCGAAGAGCATGTTTGAAGTTCAAAGATTCTATGGTTTGGATAGATTCTACAGGAAATTCATTTGAAAGTTCAGTGGAATTAGCGCAGAAATGATGGATATGGTGAAGAAAAGACATAAATATTTTCACTGGATGGAGGAAGCAGAGAAGAGCTTCAACCTACTGAAGAAGAAGATCATGGAGCAACCAATTCTGGTTTTGGCAGATTTCAGCAAGACATTCCAGGTCAGGTGTGACATGAGTGGATTTTCCATTGGAGTGGCCTTAAGCCAAGACAGTAGGAGGGTTGCGTAAATCAGTGAAAAAATGAATGAAGAAAATATTAAGTACTCCACATACGACAAAGAATTCTACATGGTCATATAAGCGCTGAAGAAATGGAGGCACTATTTGGTTCCAAAAGAGTTCGTTTTGTACAACGACAATCACCATTTGCAATTTGTGACTCAAAAGAAGAAGTTGAACCAAAAACATGCTAAATGGGTTGAATCATGTAGAATTTTACTTGTGTGATTAAGCATATTTCTGGAACTACTAACAAAGGTGTTGACGCTTTGAGCAGGAAATGTTTTCTTATGCATGAATTTAGAGTTAAGACTTTGGGTTTTGATAACCTCAAAGAAATGTACAGGGATGATCCATATTTCAAAGAGGCATATGAGGCATCTAACAATCCAATTCTCAGGGACAGAAGCCAATGGACAGAGTACATGATCCAGGATGAACTATTGTTTAGGGGAAATTAGCTATGTATTCCAAAATTCTCCATGAGGGAGAATTTTCTAAAGGAAAAGCACAACAGAGGATTGGTCGGATGCTTCGGTCATGAAAAAATGTTCTCAAAGTTGAATGGCTCATATTACTGGCTAGGGATGAGGATAGATGTGAAGCAATTTGTGGATAGGTGCAAAATTTGTCAACACACGAAGGGCAAAAGGTAGAATGCAGGGTTATATCAGCCATTACCCATACCTGAAAGGCCATGGGATGCAGTAAGCATGGATTTTGTATTAGGACTACCAAGGACACAGAGGGGATATGATTCAATCTTTGTAGTGGTAGATAGATTTTCAAATATGGCACAATTCATACCATGCCATAAAACCAGTGGCGCAACTCATATTGCAAACTTGTTTTTCAAGGAAGTTGTCATACTTCACGACTTGCCAAGGAGTATCATTTCTGATCGAGATACCAAGTTCGTAGGAAATTTCTAGAGGAACTTATGGAAGAAGCTAGGGATGAACTTGTCTTTTAGCTCAGTGTTTCATCCTCAGACGGATAGACAGACAAAGGTCGTGAATAGGATCTTGGGAGATTTGTTAAGGATCTTAGTGACTAAACACCACAGTCAATGGGATCACATTTTTCCACAGGCAAAATTCAATTACAATGATTCACTCAATACAATCTTAGGGAAGATTCCATTCCAAATTGTATATGGAATGTAGCCAAGGGAATTCTCTGAATTGAAAGATTCAGAACAAGCTGAATTCAAGAGTGCTAGTGCAGAGGACTTTGCAGAAGGAATGAAGGAGCTTCATAGCAGAATCAAGGAGTGATTGCATAATTCGAGTCAAGAGTACCACCATAGGGTAGATCAACACAGGCGATAAATTCAATTTGAAGTTGGTTATTTGATTCTTGCGCATTTGAGGAAGGAAAGGTTCCCAAGGGGAACATACAACAAGTTGAAGATTAAGAAAATTGGATCATGCAAGGTCATAAGAAAATTTGGGGCAAACGCATATGAGATTGAATTACCCGATGGGGTCAGAATCTCACCCATATTCAATGTCATGGATTTGTACCCTTATAGAGCTGAAGAAGCAAGAGCAGAAGATGAATAAGAAAAGATTCAATGAACAAACAAATGCCTGTAGCTGAAAAGCCACAGACAAAAATCATAGTTGACAAGAGGATTGGCAGAAAGACCAGGAGAAAAGAGTATTTTGAATACTTGGTCAAGTGGAAAGGAAATCCAATTGAATATGCCAGTTGGGAGAATGAAGCAGAAATTCGAATACATGGATAGACCGTGCAAGAGCTCATGAACAGGAGTTCATGAAAATTTTCAAGCGAGGGAGTATGATGCAAGAGCATCGTATAAATCCCAAGTGCATGCCTAAAACTGAGGAGACAGCTGGATGCGCAAATGCAATTAAATACGTTTTTGTGAAAACATTGTGAATTTCAAAATTTGAAACATTAATGTAATGGATGGGAGGAAAGTGTAGTTTCATTCATGCCTCGAAGATCCAAACTGATTTTGGAGTGTATGTTCCTATCCACTAGACGTAATAGGAATTTATGTGTGTTTAATGCAAGTAGGTAGATTTAATTTAATAGATTAGAAATTTTAGGAGCATAGGAGGGAAAATAGATGATAGACACCCTCAATCCTAGTATAAAAAAAAACAATAATTCAAATTTCGTAAGATGTAGAGCTACACAGGAGAACACAAAATTTTATGCATTCCAACTATTTTTATTTACCATGTATAAGAGCACTAGAATTAATAGAAGAAAGATTTGATTCCAATCTACTTGTTTGTTATGGTTGCTGGAACCACCTATTGAATGGGGAGAATGAGTTTCAATTGTTTCTCTTTCTGAGAACTCCTGCAAAGAGTGTAGTGGAGGGTCTGCAAGGAGTGCGTCGACCAGGCTATGAGTTTCATCTCAGAACCCTCAGAGGAGATTCAAATCATGTTTTTACAGGCAAGAGTGAAAGGTTAGCTCAGAGCCATGCAAGGTGTGCACAGGCTGAGTGAGGTTTGGGATTTTACCAACTCAAGAGGGATATTGAGAGACTGTTGTTGCAAGAGGCGCACAGAGTCGAAGACCCAGATAACCAAAGGTTATTTGAAAATTTTCTGCAAGGAGTGCATGCAAAGACCCTTTTTGAAGCCTTTAGTTCACAAGTAAAATCTCAGAAGGGATAGAACCTATGAAGCATTCAAAGGGAGGCAGAGGTCAAAATTGTCTCACAGAAGTCAATTTCAGGAGGGAGGATGCCACATCATTTGAAAAGAAGTCCTCATGGAGTTGAAAAAAGACAGTGGAATCACTTCAAGGAGAAGTACCGAAGTTCTGTGGACCACTGGATCTGATATACCAATAAAGGGATGAAGACTGAGTGTCTTGCAACACCCATAAGTTCAGGAGGAGCAGTGACTATTAGATATAGATCAATGAAGAGCATTGATCTTGTATTTGAATTCACGTATCAAAATTTGGGGAATGGAGTGACCAGTGGTTTGGGTCGAGTGTTGTGGATTTCTGATTGACAAAATCCTGATACAATGAGGGCCATTGGATCGAGGGAGGCACACAGATGTCGATCTAGTCGAAGGCACGATTTCAGATTTGGGGATTTATAGAGGGAGAGGAATGGCTGTTTGTTGTTCTCTCAAGTTATGAAAGCCAAGACTCATATGAACAGGCGGTAGGGACCCACCACATAAGCAGAGTAAACATAAGTGATAGGTGACATGCTCCTGTCACTTGGGGTGGAGTCAACCTTCATTGACATATCGCGTTATGGGGATTTGCAAGGGAAGAGCACGAGAAGTTGGTGCTCCAACTCGTGAAGTTGTGAGTTGCGAAAGGTGCTTGCGTAAGGCTTGGTTATGGTCATATTGGAAAAGGGGCCAAAGAGGGGGTTTACACCTTAAGCCCATTCACAATTTCATGTTTTGGCTATTGCAAAGAGCATTGGCATTGCATTTGAAGTGCCCAACTTGCGAGACCTGAAATCCTTTGCGGGCTTAAACAAGGAGTTCAGTTAACCCTTGTTAAGGTTTAGAGAAGATCCTGTGTGGATCTTGGCCTGAGGGTAGGAGGTCTGCACCAAGATTCATTTTCATCACCAAGACCTGCATGAATCATAAAAGACAAATTCTTTATATGAGTAAATAATATATAAACAAATAACCATGTATTTAGTTATGTAAAATACTCTAGAAAAAAGATAAGTGGTCACATATATTAATGAGTTTCTCTTTGTTTCGAGAATAGGTTATTCTCTACTAAACAAGGCCAACCCCTCCCCCCCCTCACATCGCTCTCAATTCCCCATACCCAACAAATGATTTTCTTTATATAGAAAACATATAAATATTCATGCATAATTAGGATAGTCATCAAAACATGTGATATAAACATTGAAGCGTATGAACATATAAACATCGATAAAGATCCAAATACAAGTCATGAATTTATACATATAATTTTTCTTTGATTTATGTTTTTTTACATTCATAAAATTGACAATTGGGGTATCATAATCATCCAAGGACATTGTATTTTGTGTGCCATGTCCTTCTATTGTTTTTGTTTCCATGTTCTCATGTACCATACTTTTGGTATGTCATTGAGAAGGGCGTCGAGGAATTTGTTCAAGGTCGTGAACTACAACAACGAAAATGATCATATCGATATGTTGAAATATAATTGAAATAACTAATTCATTATTTTGACTAACATTACACTATTTCTCTTTACCTGTCTGTGTAGCTATGACAGTTGTTGCATTAATTTCTTGCCCACTTGGTTCCTCTCGTAGTTCACCCTGTTGAGCTACATGCTCTTAAATTTTGAGAAGATAATATATAATTATAAGTCAGGAAATAAATATCTACAATCATAGTAAATATTTATAATTCTGATGAATACATACTAGAATGGGTACTCTCCTCTCCACTATCATTGAACACGTGCACCCTTGTATGACGTGGTGTCTGCTGAATACCGCTAGATTCATTGTTTCTTGAAAACAAACATAAATACTTAGTTAAGGGTGATATAATAAAATATGAATAGACTTTACAAGCATGCTACTGCAGTTTCCTAAGTCATTTTATTTACCTACGTGGCTAGGGAGATAGGAGTATGGCCCAAGAATTTTCTATATTCAATCACACTTTTAAACCAATGCTTGTAACCAAGATTTAGGTCCTCCTTGGTGGCAGCAGTGTCGAACATATTTAACTACAATGAATAAAACCATTAAAAATACCAATAATGAACACCTATATTTGTTCGCTACTGTTAAATAAATATTAACCATAATTAATCATTTAAATCTTACGATTCGGGCTTTTAGTTTTCCATAGACACCCTAGCCTAGTTTATGCTACCCGTATTTTCCCACTTTGGCCTTGGTTGATTTGGAGCTGTCTGGTAACCTACATATGGAATTTTTGAAAAATATTAGATATCGGAATTGTTACTTAAAACAAGAAAGAAAAACATTAATGATCATATTTCACTAATAATATGACATGTGTTGTACCTTTCTTGACCAGCTCGTTGATGTCTTCCTTGTTTTTTAAGCAAGTTCTCCTTTTCATCCTCTATGAGGGCCTTCCACTCTTTCTCTGGAACCATGGGAGGGAGCTCATGCTTGAGTTCTAATTTCAATTTCTCCCTATACTGGGCCCTGGTATATTTTAAATTATTGCCGGCTAACGTTGTAACCACTTTCTTGTTGAAATTGTTGTCAAACAAGTTTCCATGTGGTCTATTAAATCATATTTCTTTTTGATATCTTGGACATTCCACCATGTGAGAATGGTGGGGCCAAACAACTCCAATGCTTTGTCATTTAAGTTTCTATAGAAAACATTGTTTCCTGCAGAAACATGTTATCCATTAATTTATAATAATCTCAACAAATGTCCATTTCAATTTCATGAAAAAAATGAATCAATTAATTAACAATTACCTGCAATCTTCTGAATCTTGATTGGAACACATGCGTCATCCACCAGAAAGGTGTCATCTAGTGATCTGGTGCTTTTAATTCGTTCTGCTCCATGAAGAATAGTTTCCTCTCCATCTACAATACGTTTCTCTCCAGAGTCATGTGGAGTCCCAGGCTCCGGCTCATCATGCTCCAGCATGTCATGATAGTCAAAATCATTGACCTCATCAATGGATTCGAGGGGAACCTCAGGAGGCTAAAAAATCCTCACTTTCACTTTGCTATGTCGACATTTATTTTTGCGTTGGACCATCATTACTACCTATAGTAGTTTCAGGATCGATAGGTTCCCGATGAACAGGGTTTAAAAACTCCTACAAATGGAAAAATTTACTTTATCAAATCATATAGAAAATATAAAACAAAAAAACAGATATAAAATTGTCATAGATGATAAAAAAAATGTGAAGATGCCACTTACCCCAAAATTAGTTATTGTATTTTGTAGCTCTATAATTCTTGCCATGTGCTCTTGTGCCAGGGGTCTTTTTCTAAGCAAACCTAGATATTTTATGTTAGCCTTCTTCAAGGCCTTCATTACAGTTGTCATTGGATCAGTGGAATAAAATATTTCATCCTCATCAATATCCTCAGTGGGAGCCTTCCCACATTGACCATGCCACAATACATTGATGAATAAAATTAATGAGATGAACTTTAACATTTGAGAAATTTAGTTATTGTAGTCATAATTTATTATTGTATTTAAAATTTACCTGTTGAGGCACATCGAGTTTCTTTCCATGGTCACCGTGGACATATGTAGCAGGTGATTTTCAGACACGATCACCCTGTACAGAAGTTGACACAATAAATCAATCAACAAAAGTTATGAAATTCACCTATAACATTTAAAAAATGAAATATTGGAGTAATATTAGAAAAACAAATAATGGAATTTCAAAAATTTAGTTTTTGTAGTCATAAGTTGTTATTGTATTTAACATTTACCTGGTGAAGCACAGTGGGTGACTTTCCACGGTCACCCTGGACAAATGTAGTGGGTGATTTTCTGCCATGGTCACCCTGGACAGATGTTGACACAATAAATCAATCAACAAAATTTATGAAATTCACCTGTAACATTAAAAAAATCAAATATTGTAGTAATATAAAAAAAAATAATGAAATTTCAGAAATTTAGTTGTTTTAGTCATAAGTTGTTTATGTATTTAACATTTACCTGCCTAAACACAACATGTGCCTTTCCACGGTCACTTTGGATAGATGTAGTAGGTGATTTTCTACCACTGTCACCCTGGACAGAAGTTGACACAATAAATCAATCAACAAAAGTTATGAAAATCACCTGTAACATTAAAAAAATGAAATATTGTAGTGATACCAGAAAAACAAATAATGAAATTTCTGAAATTTAGTTGGTGTAGTCATGAGTTGTTACTGCATTTAACATTTACCTGTTGAGGCACAGTGGCTTCCTTTACATGGTCACCCTGGACAGATGTAGCCTTTGATATCTCACGGTCAGCCTAGATAGATGTTGACACAATAAATGAATCAACAAGAGTTATGAAAGTAGTTGTAACATTAAAAGAATGAAATATTGAAGTAATATCAGAAAATAAATAATGAAAAATGAAATATATGTGGTAAAAAATTGAAATATTGCAACGATAATTTGTAACAACAATTGACCAAAAGTTGATTTGAATGGTATGTAAGATATTTACCCCCATAGACGCACCCCCTCCATATATTCGATTTAAGTTTTAATCGATCAACAAATCTTCACCTGGAACTATTGTTTTTGTTGCACGTACAAATATATGATTTCCTTCGCATCCCTCAAATATGGAATTCGGTTTCTTAGTTGTTGCCACTGGTCATGTACTATTTATAAAGCCCGCAATGTTTCTAGTAGCTTTTGTCCTTCCATAAATATACATAGTTGCCCCTTTATTTTGATTGTTATCTACTAGTTGTATGTAATTTGTGGAAACTCCGTATCTCCGTATACTTTGCGTATATTTGACCAACATCAACCAGTGATTGTATTTGTATAATGGTCCCACATACTCCATCAATTCAATTACAGTTCCATAGCCGACCTTTATGCCATCCATGGAAAATAACCCCAATCCATGTAAGGACGAAGGAGCAATGTGATACATCCTCCCAGTGATGAAGAAATCTGTGTCCACTTCAGGTAGCTCCTTAGGTGCCCATCCTTTCATAGATGTTTATACCTCAAGGGAAACTCAATGTCACCTATTCTCTCAGCATCATAATTACATGACCCTCCATTGGCAATAAAAAATTGCACAGGTATATGAAATATTTTCCTTACCTTTTCAGATCTAGTTGATCTAGAACTGGTAGATCTAGTACAACACATCTCACTTTCAACCTCTCTTAGTATATCTTGATCATCACTCGAGGAAGATAGATCCGACAAATACCTAGTTGGTGGTACCTACACTCGTTAAAACAAGAAGATAAGTTGTTGTGCCAATATACGTTTGTGGTACCATCATAGTTGCATATAGTTGCAATATAGTTGCATATAGTTGCATAAGTTGCATTGTTGCATAAAGTTGCATATAGTTGCATATAGTTCCATAATTTGCATATAGTTGCATAAGTTTCATCGTTTCATAAAGTTGCATATAGTTGCATATTGTCACTAAAAAACATGATAAGTTGCATTGTTGCATATAATTACATAGTTTCATATAGTTGCATATAGTTGCAATATAGTTGCATATAGTTGCATATAGTTGCATAAGTTGCATTGTTGCAATATAGTTGCAAATAGTTGCAAATAGTTGCATATAGTTGCAAAATAGTTGCATATAGTTGCATAAGTTGCATTGTTGCGTAAAGTTGCATATAGTTTCATATAGTTGCATAGCTGCATATAGTTGCATAAAGTTGCATATAGTCACTAAAAAACATGATAAGTTGCATTGTTGCATAAATTTGCATATAGTTGCATAGTTGCATATAGTTGGATATAGTTGGATAAGTTGCATATAGTTGCATAGTTGCATAAGTTTCATATAGGTGCATAGTTGCAATATAGTTGCATAAAGTTGCCTATATTTCATATAGTTGCATAAGTTGCATAAGTTGCATTTTTGCATAAATTTGCATATAGTTGCATAGTTGCATATTTACATATAGTTTCATATGCAATTGTCATATAGTTGCATATAGTTGCATATAGTTGCATAGTTGCATAAGTTGCATTGTTGCATAAAGTTGCACATTGCATAAAGTTGCATAAGTTGCATAGTTTCATATAGTTGCATAGTTGCATATTTGCATATAGTTGCATACGAAATTGTTGCAATATAGTTGCATAAGTTGCATTGTTGCATAAAGTTGCATATTTGCATATAGTTGCATAGTTTCTTATAGTTTCTTATAGTTGCTATATAGTTGCATAAAGTTGCATATATTTGCATATAGTTTCATAAGTTGCATATAGTTACATAAGTTACATTTTTGCATAAATTTGCATATAGTTTCATAGTTGCATATAGTTGCATATTTGCATATAGTTGCATACGAAATTGTTAGTAGTTTTTTATCAACATATATCCCCCGACGCTAAGTGGAGAACTGGATTTGAGACCCATCAAAGAGTTCAAGTGTGGATCGATAGTTTGGAAATCCACGATCCTAGAATTTGACATATTTGGAAAGCGCCTTTAGTGATTGGTGGGGAATGGAGGAAAGGTTTTTATGAAGTTGTACAAACTATAAAGGAAAGGGTTTTGGTATTCTATATGGAAGACTCTAAAGGCATTGAACCTAAGAGGAGACAATGGGATGGAATAAAAAAACTATAGAAGTAATTCCACTAGCACCTAAGTGTACATAAGGGAGAGGGGGGACACATTGGTATGGGGAGCCAAAAAATGTGAAGGCACATACACAATTCAATTGGGTTATAAGGTTTCCTTTCATCCATTGTAGGAGAACCAAACTAAGTGGTCCATGTAGAATATAGTGTAGAAGGTTAAAGCTCCTCATAAAACACTTTTTTCTGGTTCCTCCTTGCCAATAAAATATTAACATGGGATAACATACAAAACAATAGTTGACAAGGTCCACACATCTATCCTTTGTGCAAGGAGAATGAAGAAACTATTTTCCACGTCTTCATAGCTTGTCACTTCTCACAGGAATTTCGACAACAACCAAACAACTCACTGTTATGAGGGAAAAACTATCTATGGCCAAGGGTAAACCACAAAAGACAGGTATGACTGCAGAAATTGACTCAATTCCAAAATATGTTATACAAAATAATGTTCAAGGTAAGAAAGAGGCCTACCTTGATCCAATGTTCAATGATGTTCCACCATTGAGAACTTTGACCCAAATCTTTATACCTACAACAAGTTCTCAATAAACAAGCAGAGAAAGTACATAGTGATAATATAAAGGGTTAGCACATTAGATAACATAATCCATTAATAAACATTACAAACATGCCCCTGGATAATAATCATATATTTCCATGATACCAATCGGATGAGAAAGGACTATTTATATTAATAATTGATCAACAAAACTGACAACATTATAGACTTCCGTGTCGGCACGGTTTGAAACCAAGAAACCAAGTTCCTTCCAACTGGGCCTCCACCACTTCAATCCTCCACCAAAGGCAAGCTCATTGGAGAGAGACAATGAGGTTCTCTCAACAATAGGGAAAGAGCTTGGGGGTTGAACATTGTGTTTAGACTTGAGGGACAAAGGGATGCAGACAAAATATGAAATAATTTCTCCAGAGTAACTTTGTTTTCAAAGTTGAATTCTTTCTCCCCTTTTGCATAGATCGGAATTGTGATTTTATAGTCTTCAAAATGAAACTGAAGGGATGAGTCAGAACGTTTCCAGTATGTGGAAGGAAAAGGATCAGAGATATCCTATCATGGCATGGAAACCCGACTCCATTTTTGTATTTTTTGGCACAAATCCTGATGTACACGGGATGTAGTGGAGTGGCCTGCGTATATGCTTGTTGTATAGAATATAGGGTGCGTATATGTGGAAAAATATGTATTTTTGGCTCTGGATTCATCAAAAAGGGATGAAAAGTCTACATAGGGAAACGGAAAAAGGCTCTCTATGCATGATAGCAATGGTGAGGCAAATATTTCTATAACAGATGCCCCCTAATGTCTGAGATCAGAGGAGTATCTGCGATGGTCGAAATACATTATAAATAAACCAAGAGTGGAGTGGTAGAGAACCAACTAGATGAACTTGATTGCTCAGTACATTCTGTAGCAACTTTTCATACATGGATTCCAAGAATATAATGAAGATCCATGTGGAAAATATACCAAATAAGTGTTTGTGGCCATGAATAGGAAAATACAAATGTGGTTACATGCCAAAAGTTGTCGTAGTCATGAACAAGGCCTAGTGAGACCAGTATCAAAACCAATTTGAAGATATCTGTATACCATGGAGTATAATCTTGATCTCCCATGATCACTGAAGTCATATAGGTACTAGTCCAATGAAATGGAAGAAACAACTTTGGAACGCTGCGACCACATAGTGATGTCTTCAAGTTTTCTACACTATTTGGCAAGGGTGCAAGTATACATTATGTGAATAAAGGAGTTGAGATCGAACACAATGAGACATCATTTGATTACTGGTTATTGAGGTATACCCTTAACAAACACGAGACAACCTACCAATAATGAAAGTAGTTATCAAGGCACCGAGTACATTCCTACAAGTGTGAATAAAGGATTCGGTGTCGAACACTTGAGGAATCCATTGATCAGGAGACATTGATGTATTCCCATAT
>SNQJ01S0253244.1:0-12698 GCA_010110895.2 Picea sitchensis
TCTTCTTTAATTATTCCATTGTAAAAAGAGATTGATTCCCTTTTATATGATGAGCATGCACAACATATTTTGTCCCTTCTTTAGTTAAGTGATATTGATTATGTTCTTCCCTGAAGAAGATTGATTTGCAATCATATAAATAAGGGCTACCCAATACCATTCCACATGCTTCTAGTGGTACCACATCACATGTTACCTCATATAAAAACTTAGATGTAATTGAAAACTTTATGACACATTGCTTTGTTATGGGCAATTTGTGATTTTTGCTTATCCAATTTAGTGAGTAGGGTTTGTGATGCATCTTAGTTTCCAATCCCAATTGCTTAACCACTTCTTCTTAAATTAAGTTATCTTGAGATCCACTTTCTAACAAAGTGTCAATATTGGTATGTTTCATAATGACCCTTATATGAAACAATTTACTTATTGAATCAAAACCATCACCAATTTTACATGACAAACCAATTGTTGTGACTTTAGTCTCATCACCTGAATCTGACCTCAAGTCTTTTGGTTGTGCTGCTACTGCAACTATTTTCCTCCCTTTATTTTATTTGAACCATTTTGGTCTCTTCTCTGGGTGCAATTTCCAGCAATTCTCATCATCGTGCCCTTCTTTCTTGCAATGTTTTCAAGAGAGATTATCTTCCTTCACTGTAGTTGAGTTTTCTTTCTTCAGATTCCCTTTTCCTTTTCCTTATTTCTTTGAACATGATTCCCCTGATACACCAACTCTAGGTTTTCCTGCTTCAATATATGTCGCTTGAACAAAAATCTCATCAATATTAGTAGGTTCAAACATAAACACAATATTATGAATATGAGCAGGAAAACCTCCTATATACTTCATAAGAGTTTCTTGTGTATGTAATAGAATTTTTAACATCAAATCCATCTTACAAAATTCATCTGTGTATTCTTGCACCGATTGTCCTTTCCTTAATTTAAGAGTTTTCCATTCAATTAAAGCCTTCTCCTTATACCCCAATGGATAGCACTGTCTTCTAAGTGCAAAAATAAAATCTTTCCATGATGGAAATACATTACCAATTTGCTAAGTACGATGTTGCAACTTACTTTGCCACCAGATGAGTGTTTTTCATGCAAGATGAAGCGATGCCAATTTGATCTTGGTTGCTTCATCATTGATTTGTTGCACACTGAAATATACCTACATTTTCCTAACCCAGTTATCAAGCTTTTCAAGATTGACTTCTCCATTATACATGAGCAACTCGAATTTCACATCAAGTTTAAGTAATGGCATGTTAGGCTTATGTTTATTGGAATGAGAATGTTTTCTTGCAGAAGTAGCAGTAGAAGTAGAAGTATAACTTGTACTTGAAGAAGAAGAAGAAGGTGGATATGAAGGAGGTGGAGGAGATTTTGGAGGGTCTTCTCCCTCTTCAATTTTGTCTTTCTTTGAAGATTCCCCTTGAACATGTCTTTTCCATTCCAAGTAATCTTCATACAATATTTTTACCATCTCCGACATAGAAAAGAAAGTTCTTTGAAATTATCTTTCTTATTGAGAAAGTCCTTATGATGCCATATTCTCACTTTGAGATGTCATTTTTCTTGATCCAATCTCAATATCTCCTTCTACAAGCTCTCCTTCACCATGCTTTAAATTTTCCCTGGTAATCATGCATACTAAAAAACAACCAACTGTTAACCTTCTTTGATACCTCTTGATCCAAAATTATCTTTTAATAACTTTGGTTAAGTATTTTGCATGTGTAAATTTACCAGTTAAGACTTAATAATAAAGAAAAAATGCTTAATGAAAGAAGTTGCATCCATATAAAGAATTCATAACATAAAATGAACAATAATGACAACAAACCATAAAGCCAAAACTTGATAACAAAGTTTGACAAATTTTCCTACGTCTCTGGGCCTTTGTCTCAATGGGAGAAGATTCTTTATTAATTTATTCAATGCTTTAAAAGTACATAAAAATTGCATCAAATGGATTTCAGATTGGTCTCACCGTGTTTTGCTCGACCTCAAGAATCCAACGCAATTGATGGCACTGAAAAAGGCCAACTCTAGCTCCCACAAATGGCCTCCAAATTCCCTTTAGCTCATTGGTTTTTCCTGCATAAATCACATTGCTCTGCACCCTGTAGCATAAGTCGACCTCCTCTGCAGTGGTAAAATTTTTGGTTTAAAAAGTACAGGTCGTGGGATAAAATCCCAACAAGACCCTCACTTCTTGGCATAATTTACGCTAAACCCCAATGTATATGGTATACAATATAATTTTATGGTTTTAAATAAACCATTTCCTATGGTTTCGATCCACCTGTGGGTTATATGGCGCACATATTACAAATTTTGGGGCTTATCCCAAGGTTTAATACCCATGTAATCTGATATGTGGTGTGTTCCTATCGTAAAACCCATGGTCTAGCACTCCCTCAACAATAACGCTATATCACAACAAATATAATATCTGCCAAGTGTATTAACAAGAAGCATATGTGCCCAAGTGGTTAGCGTGTGTAGGTTAGGTCGTTGCTTGCCCAAAGGTCAAGGGCTCAAATCCTGTGCAGGTGCAAACAAAATTTTACTTGATCGTTCTTGGTCTTATCCGGGGTGCCACGTGGTGCCTTGTGATTGGACCACATGTCATCACCCAATTGGACCATATACACAGTCAACGCCAACTCATGACCATACTTCCATGCGTCACAACTGCATCCTACAACGTCATTGCCACCTGTCATCCATACTTCCACACATCATGATGTCACTAGGCCACTTCATCGTACGGACTTCCACGTGTCATTTCGTACAGTCCAGTCACCTGCCACATCAACATCCAAAGATGTCGAATCCGCCTGACACATGTCAGCCTATGTTACTTCAACATCAACATGCAGGCATCATGCTGATGTCATTTACCACGTGCAGGTCATACTACTACATCATCAGTATGGATTGTTGACTTTGACCTTTGACGTTTTACATGTTTGGACAAAACTTCAGAACGTGATATCTTTGCCATATGGAGTCCATTTTCGAAAAAGAATATACTGTCAAAATCGATGAGATGAGCACTACACGATGGCGTTGGTTTCGTATGAATCCGATAACTTTGAATTTTTGGCATTTTCAGATCCATTTTGAATCATCAACTCATGTTCTAAGTAATCATAGAAAATAAAAATTTCGAACCCAAAACTTGAGAGGAATCAACATTATCATCTTCACATGTATTCTTAGAATTTAAGCCTAACATTGTTTTTTTTTGTTCATGTTTATTGCATGCTTCTGCAACAAAGGGTTTAACGATTTCATGATCTTTTGATGCAGTTGTTATTTGGACATAAGATTGAAACGAATTTATATTCATACCTATGGTTTTTGAAATAAATCCTTCATCTATTTGTAGCTCGACATCTCCTATCCTGGCAGATTTTCCATTGAAACTCAAAGCAAATTGTTTGTCTACCGGTTATGGACGTCATTGGCTGCAACCTAAAAATATGCCTCGGAATAACCAGGGTTTTCTCCAAAATCGTTCATTCATTTCTAAAACATCTCATGAGTCAGATAAATAGGTCCCTTCCGAGAAAAACCCATGTCTCATATTTTTTAGATTCTCCCTAAATTGGTCAGAAAATGAACTAGAACTTAATGACTTGTTTCTAATTTCACCCATTGAGACCAAAAATGCAAAAAAATCAGGAATGCTAGTGGATTATGGCCACGAAACCTGATTAAAACAAACTTGATCCAATCCACGTTTTGAAATATGGCATGGTGATCTGTCCATGTTTCAATGAGCTCTAAATCTGTAGGTTCACGTTTTGAAATCAATCCCATACTGATATAACTCATGAAATCACAAGAAAGGGTGTTGAAAACTATGAGACACACAGCTGAATGTAAACCCTCATATGTAATCCTCACAACAAAAAGGAAATGGAACCCTCGGTAGAATGGAAAATCTTTAGAATGAAAAGTCTCAAAAGACCATTTTGAGGTGAGAACCAACCTAACCTGTTATACATTACTGCATTAACTCATGATAATGGTGTGATATGATTAATTGTCCTCAACCAATACATATGATGATGTAGGAAAGGACTTGAAGCATCATTTGGTAATGGTAACTTCGAGATCATAACTCATCACATTGTGCAATAGATTCACCATAAATATCACATTAACCCTGTTGTAATTTTGATGATTCGATGAGCTCAGGTATGGTCAAAGATATAAGGTTTTCTTAGTGCAGACCATAGGTTTACAATAATATACCTCGCATTTGTATTAACATAAACTCAAAGTGATAAAACAATATCATAATGAAACATAATCTTACAAATGACAAGACCATCATACGTACCTATTTATTCTTCATATAAATGCACATTGATTCGAAATTATAGCAAATTATAGTAAGGTGTACTCTTCTAGGTGACAAATCAAAGAACGATGGGGTTTAGAATTGCCATTTGGAAAGGTTATTTACTAAAATTATAACCCTTTGAGTGATATGATTAATCCAACATCTGAGCGCATCAAATATACACTGATTTAATTATTGCAAGGTTTTACTAATTACAAAGTTTTTTGAAGCATTTCCAAATTTGTATAATAAACCATGTAAGATCCTTCTCAACGCAAATGTGATATGGTGATGGAATTTTTAATGATAATGCTTGTTAATTTTACGATAGAAAGAGCATTCAATTTCTTTATAACGCGATATAAGCTACCATAATGAATGAAATAAAGATAGAACAAAATAGTTCTAAAATCCAATATAACCTTGTAGCTTATATAAGACTTATCCAAAGACAATATAATTATGAATCTCAATTACCATCAACATGAAATTTCAATAAATTGTCCTATACAAAAGAAAACTTAAGTGTTTAAAATTCAAAGAAATTTTGTACTCAAGGAAATTTTGTAGCTAAAGAAAAAAACACTTAATTCATATGATCAAAATCCAAAATGTAATGAGTTATAAGAGTTTGAAAAATCATTCCTGTGAGTGAAACACAAGTCCAAGTCATATAGAAAACAATGAAACCATATAAAACAATATGACATTTGGCCGATCTCGAAAGTAAATCCTCTTGAATTTGATGTTAAAAATCATGAAATTCAAGAGAGGAATCATTCAATCAACTCATACGAAAGATTAAAACATGAAAATGTTTCAATGCAAAGTCTTGATACTTAGAAAATATCACAGCAAAAACATATTTACATAATCCAATAAAAGGGAAATCCAATCATTGCAAAATAAAATCTCAAAACATTAAGGGGCCCAAATTTTATATGTAATCGTTAAACAAAAATTTGGGAGGTTGTTATTCATGATAAAAATTGGTGACACGTGGAGAAGACGTAGTTATCTCTAGTTATAAAATGATAGGACTAAATTTACCAAATATCAAAAATGAAAGCTTTCAACAATTTCTTTCACACTACAACATTTCCAAGGGTCCCACATAAAACAAAATCTAAGTAAAATAAGCTTTTAGAAATGAAAGTACTTGAATCCCTAATTTTGAGATAGTGAATCCAAAAATAGGGAATGTTCATTAATTTTTAGTTGCATCTCTACTACTGGACAGTAAAAATAGCTAGTAGGTTGTTAAATATTAGCATGCATCTATTTAAAAATTACCTCTTTACCCGACATTGATTCGCTGCCAGCAAGCCTGTTCAGTGCCCCAAAAAAGTTGTCTTGATACCATGTGTGTATTTACCTACTTCCAGCGAGCCTTTTCAGTACCCTGGTGGGTTTACACACACTTTCCACACAAATGTGATTTCAACTCCCTTATGCCACCCTTTTGATAAATATATTTGGAGAATTTCTTTTAGAAATTAGGTGAATAGAGTGGGGTGGTACAAGAGGGTTTAGCTTGAAGTAATAGATGTGATACCAGTTGAGTTTGACCTCACTAGTTTCTCTTCATCTACCCAAGTAGAGGATTTTATATTTGGAGGGGATGGGAGGGATTCAAAGTAATGAATGTTTAACAATTCTTTCCTTTTTTAAAGATAATCTTATAATGCTTGAAACATGTCTAAATGTTCCACATAGCTAACAATTAGTGTATAAGAAGGTGAAAACTTGGTAAAAATGACCTTTCGATAAATGAAATCCTAGAAAAAGATAGAGTAACAAATTTCCCCATGATGGTCAACCAATGTAGGGTAGGACAAAACTCCCCATAATTTTGGAAATGTTATAAAATCCAATCAAAAACCGAAACAAATCAAAACCGAAAATTTTAAATCCAAATAAGAATGAAAGTGCAACTCTAAAAGAAAAGAAAAATTGCAAAGCAAAAAATTGAAAAAAAACGTCACAACACCTAAAACTAGGTGGCAATCATGACTAAAAGGTAAAGTTACATCAAGTTTCTTTTTCTTTACAAATATCTTGTTATAAAAATTCAAATTTTCAAAGCAAAGAACAAGATAATAAATGAACATAAAGACTTCCCTGGCGTGACTTATTTGTTATTAATTATCACCACAATTGTTCTGTGAACCATGAGGGAAACGTGGGGGGGATTTCAAATCTAGGCTTGCAACAAATCTTGAAGACCTGCAAAACATAAATTAAATCAGCCAATACTAAAACATGACTAAAATCACCAAGAAAAATAATCAGGATGAAAATAGGCATATGAGACTTACCATAAAGAAATAACCTATTCTTATGATAAAAATAAAAGTATGAAGAATTTGTGGATTGTATTAAGTTCATATACACTTAAGAACATCATTTATTGAATCTGCACTTAAAATAAAATGAAACTATGGTAAACTAAACCTACTCCTACTATAACTTTAGGAGGGAAATATGACAAAGTATAGTCAAATTTCCAATGGAGTCATTCAATTTCTTTATTACCTACACATATGTCAAATATTAGTAACACAAATAAAGTTAAAAATATTAAAATATCAAAAGAAAATCTAAATATATTATGTACATTAATTCCTACTAAAACAAAACCTAAAACTTTATTTACAAAAGAACTTTCCTTCAACAAATTCTCCAACCATATATGTATTGGATCATAAAAATAATCATGAGTATCAATTATGGGTTGTTATGGGTTGGAGGAGATTCAAAAAAGAGGAAGATAGCAATCCATATTCAAATAATACATTTTTATTTACACCATTGTTACAAAACAACTGGGATTCATTTACATGAATTTCTTTTACACAAGTATCAAACACTATAAGATAATCAATGTTAGAACTAGTATCAACTTGTGCTAAAAGTTCAAGATGATGAAAAGAAGTAGGAACTTGAGTTATACCCTAAGAATCAAATATAGGGATGGAATTTATTTCTTTAAAAGTGAAATCATTATGTGAAGACTCAAGATGAGAATCAATTGAAAATTGATCAATGAAATGATATCCTACATCTTGGAATTTGGATTGATCATGAGGGTTGGAAATACAAGGACCTGACATAACCATCAGATGGGGTGAAGTTCCTTACTATGCTCATCCTCTAGATCATTATCATAAATGATTTCACATTCACTACCTTGACTATTTTCCTTTAGATTAGAACCAGAAACATAAGATGATGAACATGTATGAAAATTATCAAAAAAATGATCAATTAATGATTTGTTACTCTGATATTCAAAAGATACAAAATATGTTTGACTTATGAAAGTTCCTTTGTTTTGTAAAATGTCATTTAAATGAAGAGGAACTCTAAGATGATTATCAAACAAATTTCTATCAGCAAAATGATCAGGGTAAAGAGAAAAATGGTTGATGGAACAGATAAAAGTAAATGCCTCTCTATTCTTGGAATGATCATTATCATATACTTTATTTTCTAATACCATTTCAGTATTGTTTTCCTCAGCACATATATCACTTTCAATTAGGGAATTGACTTGATTGAATACAAATTACCTTTCTTGAGAGTGATAATCAAGATGTTCTGAGATGTAGGGATGAGAATTACTAATAATGATATTAGAAATACTAGTTGATTTTCTCTTAATGAAACAACTTTCATCATTATGACAAACAACAATTGCATTGGGATTTGAAACATTTTTAGGATGAATTATGATTTCACTAGATGGATTTGTGTTTTCCTGAAATTGTTTCTTAATAATTTTTGAATTTACTGTTACAATGGGATCGACCATAACATAAGAAGTAACAAGTTCATCAATAGTAGAAATAACATTAAGAAAAGCTAAATTTTCTGAATCATTATGATTATGATTAATACAAGTAAGTGAAAGAATGTGTTTAAACCATCCTATTAATTCATGCATAGAAGGTAAATCAACTTATTGAAATTTAAAGCAAATCAATTTGAATTTAAGAAGAAAATTGTCATAGGACTCACCTTCAATTCTTCGCAAGTTCTCAAGTTCGAGGAAAACTTGATCACAGTCATAATCTTAAAATATATGCAAGAACATTAGAACAAACGCATACCATCTACCTACAGAAGCAACTGGTAATATCTACACCAGTCTTTGGCCTGACCTATTAAGGTGAGAGTGAAAATCCTGCACATTACACCATCATCAGTATCAAAATTTTTACAATTCAAAATAAATTGATGAACATGATGAAATGCAAACGAATTAGACTCACCACTAAACTTTAACTTTGACAAGTGCTTAAATACCTGTGTTGGAGATCTTTATGAGCGACCAGATATACAACTCCATATGGGCAGTTTAGAGGAAGCCATTAAAATGAATAATAGTGTTAAAGAAAATAGTTCATAAGAATCAACTTATTATGCACACTCATTGATTCACTCCTTCTAGCGCCAAAAATGTTGATGGTAAAAAATGACCATGTTCAACATCATAGGGAGATCACCCGATCAGGGTCCCAATTAGACCCTTATCCATTGAAATGGTGATTATGATTGGTTCTATGAGTCTCCAGTTACCCTTGTCCTAAGAATAGCCTAATATAAGTTAATCTATATGTACAAATATATATACACAAGGCCTTCTATTTGTTGATGTATATTATCACTTGCTTTGATAAACAAACAAAATACAAGGAACAACCTTCTAACTCTTCTTGTTAACTTGTGATATTCTTGATTACCATCAACAAGAAAAGATATATTGGATTTACCCTCTTGCTACTAGCTTGCAAGAAAGCAACCCTTAGGCTAACATAAGGGTTCATCCATGCCACGATGGATTTTGTGTCTACAAAAGGAGACTCGTAGAATGTAATGAATTTACTCTAAATAAAAATCTACTCTTATATGCAAGTAACAAATGAAAAACTATCTCAACGAGGAGAAGGATAGCCTAACTCCTAATTAAGAGAAAGAGTATCTAAAAAGGGGAAAAGACTGATATTGAATTCAAGATTAGGATGCGTATGCAAATCATAGAATTAGTTCATACGATTTACAAACTATTAACACGAATATGCAATGAAATTACTTCAATAAATAGTTATTAAAATAACCACTACATATACTCAAATTCAATCAACAAGATAGATTCAATTCCAAATTTACTATCGTATTAGAGAGGCATTTCTTTTAACGCAATTGTAGTTAAAACCTAGCAAGACTATAATCTAATGATAAATAGTTACCAATAATTATAATCAAATTCCTTTGAATCTAAAATTAAATTCTAATTTGAAATATGTTCTTTTTGCAAATATAGATTCACAAAATTAAAGATTTAAATTAAAACTGAAATTCACAATAATAAACAAAAAAAAAACTTACAAATTATATAACAATGCATAAAATGGAAACTTGACATTTATTTGAAATAACTCTATCATTACACAGTCCTCCAAAATCCTACAAGAAGAAGATCACTATAATACAATAGTGCAATGTAGCCTCTATTTCACTGCAGAATTCTCCCATAAGTTGCAGATTTGGAACGCCCCCAAAATCATGTTTTCTTCTTCTCTTTTTATAAAACCCAAGACCCCTTACAATCTCTAACAACTATCATTAATTGAAGAGGGAATCTCTCCAATAAATCTGGAATTAGGATATTATTCAAAATATTTAGTTTCTCCGAAACCATAGTCTAAACTCAAACAACTATATCCCAAAAATACAAATAATCTGGAGCTATTAAACTAATTGCTATTAATCATGAGATTGTTTTTGATATTTGTGGAGGGAATTCATGCAAGATTTTTGGTCCTCATCATCTCATTGCATACTGTTTCGTTTTCTCCACAAGTTTATCTTTGAAATCTTGAAAATGCAGTTGTACATAATCTTCGATCAACATCATATTTTCCACCTATCCAAAAAAAATAGAATAAATTAAAACCTCAATAAAATGAATTAAAATAACAAAAACAATATAAAATTAGAGCGGCTACAGAATTTAGATTCTGTAGCTGCTCTTTATTAAAAAGAAACAATAAATAAAACAACAAAATCAAACTTTTTACCTGACAATCAAAACATTAATTTCGATTACTGAATATCAAGAAGCAGAGTGTGTAAAATTTGAATTGACAAAGATATTTGCTCCAGGTCAATTTATGGCTACATAATTTTCTTTTTATATGCTTTCCTTTTTAGCTCAATTAATTTATTCTCATAGTCTTCAATTAGTGACCTTTTTAGTGTTTTGAACTGCTCGTTTTTAAGTTCTAGATCGACCAAACACACAATAATATCTCCTTTAGAATTGGTTTTAAAGAGTCTTGAAATTTTCCATTGAAACTCAAAGAAAATGCTTTGTCTACCAGTTCTGGACATCGTTGGACGAAACCTAAAAATAGGCCTCAGAAGAACTAGGTTTTTCTCCCAAATCGTGTATCCATTTCTAAAACAGCTCACTAGACAGCTAAATGGGTCCGTTCTGAGAAAAACCCATGTCTCAGAGTTTTTAGATTCACCCTAAATCGGTCATAAACTGAGATCAAACTTAATGACTCATTTCTGATTTCACCCATTGAGACCAAAAACTCTAAAAACTCAGGCATGCTAGTGGATTATGGCCACGAAACCTGATTAAAACAAACTTGAGCCAGTCCACGTTTTGAAATATGGCATGGTGATCTGTGCATACTTCAACGAGCTCTAAATCTGCAGGCTCACATTTTGAAATCAATCCTATATTGATATAAGTCACGAAAACACAGGAAAGGGCGTTGAAAACTCTGAGACACAAAGTTGAAAGTAAACCCTACCCTCATCTATAATCCTCACAGCAAAAAGGAAATGAAACCCTCAGTAGAATGGAAAATATTTAGAATGAAAAGTCCCAAATGACCATTTCGAGGTGAGAACCGACCTAACCTGTCATACATTACTGCATTAACTGATGATAATGGTGTGATGTGATTAATTGTCCTCAACCATTACAGATGATGATGTAGGAAAGGAGTGGGAGCATAATTTGGTCATGGTAACTTCAGGATCATAACCCATCACATTGTGCAATAGATTCACCATAAATATCACATTAACCCTGTTGTAATTTTGATGATTCGATGAGCTCAGGTGTGGTCAAAATCTAAGGTGTTCGTAATGCATACCATAGGTTTACAATACTATACCTCGCATTTGTATTAACATAAACTTAAAGTGATAAAAAAAAAGATCATAATGATACATAAACTTACAAATGACAAGACCATCATACGTACATGTTTATTCTTCATATAAATTCACATTGATTCGAAATTATAGCAAAGTACAGTAAGGTGTATTCGCCCAAGTGACAAAGCAAAGAACGATGGGGTTTAGAATTTCCATTTGGAAAAGTTATTTACTAAAATTATAACCCTTTGAGTGATATGATTAATCCAACATATGAGCACATCAAATATAAACTGATTTAATTATTGCAAGGTTTTACAAATTACAAAGTTTTTTTAATCATTTCCAAATTTGTATAATAAACCATGTAAGGTCCTTCTCAATGCAAATGTGATATGGTGATGGATTTTGTAATGATAATGCTTGTTAGTTTTAGGATATAAAGAGCATTCAATTTTTTTATAACGCAATATAAGCTCCATAATGAATGAAATAAAGATAGAATAAAATAGTTCTAAAATCTAATATAACCTTGTAGCTTATATAAGACTTATCCAAAGATCATATAATTATGAATCTCAATGAACATCAACATGAAATTTGTTGGTTTCTTATCTTAGTTATCACTTTAACATGATTTGACCCAAGTTCAGATCTACTGGAGATCCAGCAAAGCCTCTAAAACTATCGACCCTCCTGGTAAACCAGAAGGCAGCGCAGCGCACAGAGTGCACTGCGCAGTCTCACCCGAGATAGTCTTAATAGGTGATTGCAATGCTCAAATGCTTGTAGTCCAGGACTGAATGGGGATCTGTGAATTGCCGTTGTGAATTCTATCTAATTATTAGAGCAATATATCGTCATTCTCATTCATGCATGTAGCGTAATTAGATCCATTAATTCATTCATACATCATTCTAATGCCTACTTATTGACAGTAAAAGGGATACAAACATGTTGGACACACCTACCACACTTAGAGGGGGGGTGAATGAGTGTGGGGCTCTTTTTATTACGAACTACAATCCTTGGGGTTTATCAGCAACAACTAAATAGAATACAACTCTACAAGAGCACCAGCTCTATATGCAAGACTCAGCTTACATTCTCAGCACCAACTGAGATGAGGCAACAATCCTCAACAGATATC
>SNQJ01S0253245.1:0-12698 GCA_010110895.2 Picea sitchensis
AAAAGAAAATGATCGATTTCCTCGAAGCAGAGTGCAACATGATCCACAACCTAGCATTCAATTCATGCAAGGATTCCTTATCAATGGCCTCCAATAATAAGGAAATGAAGAATTTACTCTGAGGAAGAGACGATCTATCAACTAAGACACCCAGTGAAGATAGAGAGAAAAATCTCCCCCCAAACCGACGCGGGGCAGTAAGAAGAAGCTAGTGCTCCAGCTTATAATTAATTTTATGTATTTTAGTATTATATGTATATCTAAGCCTGAAGGTCAACCAATCATCAATTATGCTTGAGGACTTGGATCAATGATTAACAATGAAGCGGAGGCCTATGCTTTCTATGTTGGAATCAAAATGGTTTATTCCAAAAGAATTAAAAACTTCATTATTTGTGGAGACCCAATGCTGGTTATAAGAGCAATTGTCCAAAGAAAAGTAGTCGGTAGTAACATCTGCAATGGTTATTATGTCTCATAGCACACACTAATCAAAAGTAGCACACACTAGAGGACAATAATCAAAAGTAGCACACACTAGAGGACAATAATAAAAAGTAGCACACACTAGAGGACAATAATCAAAAGTAGCACACACTAATCAAAAGTAGCACACACTAGAGGACAGTAATAAAAAGTAGCACACACTAATCAAAGATGCCTTGCATGTACAACTTCTTAACTCCCATATTAGTAGGGCATCTCGTCTCTATGTCCATGTTAGCAATGTGTCTCTACAAAAACTTCTCGACTCCCATATTAGTAGGGCATCTCATCTCTATGTCATGTTAGCAAGGTGTCTCGTCTATGTTCATGTTAGCAAGGTGTCTCGTTGGTGTCCATGTTAGCAAGGTTTCTCGTATCTTAAAGGCATGCAAAGATAAATTAATGGGTGTTTTATCATTCGCCACTCACCATTCTAGAGAGAAGTTATTTGAGAATGCTTTGGTCATTATAATTATCATAACTAAAATAAAAAAGATAGATAAATCAAAATATCTAAAATTTATACAAAATTGGTCATCTCATAGATATAAAATTGGTCATCTCATAAATATAGATATACATATTTAAAACATAAGTTGTTTTTAATAAATATAGAATTGTACTTAATTCTTCTGTTTTAGCAATTTAAAAATAAATAAAAAGGTTAAGAAATATCATCATTGATTCTTCATACTTTTAATCATTTATGAATAAAGTCTAATATGTATAAGAATAGGATTACAAATATTACAATGAAAATGAGAGGTGTATTATTGAAAAGGACATAAACATGAGGATAGAATCCATGTCTAAATATCTTCTTTGTTTTATGTTGAATAATTTTTAAAAAGAAGTAATGACACTTAAATAACTTTTAAAACACATTATTTAAGTAAAGTATGTGTTGTTTATTACGAGGATGTCTTTGTGAAATGACACTTAAGCAATACATAAACAACATTACAAAACATCCTTATAGTAAAGGATGAGTTGCTTGTGAGGGTATCTTCAAAACACATCACTTGAACAATGTTTCATCTTAGAGTGTGACATTCCTAAAGAGATGTTTTGTCAATAAAGCTATCGTGTTCAAGGGGAGCATTGTGTTGGAAGAACAATGTCACAATAACGTATTGATATTAATATCAGATAACGATGTTAGAGTGTTTTGTCAATTTTCCTCAATTAACTACAAGTGATGTTTTAAGCGTCATAAAAAAGCTAGTTTAGATCCTAAATGTATTTGTAAAACCTTTAAAGCTTAAAGCTTGACGACATGTCTATGCCTTTGATGAAACTAACATTTAAACATAACCTTTTCTTAGTCCAAAGGTTGCATCCATTGTTCCTCCCTTCTCCTTTGTGGGACATATTTTGTGGGTGCATGTGTATGAGTTATAAAACAATGAATATTAAATGGGACACTAAATAGTCAAGCACAATGTATTTTTAACACTGTTTAGGGCCCCAAAATGGCCTTGGAAGTACAACAAGATGTGTTGACATGAAAACATACAAAATAAGCAAGTTGGATTAGGTGGGAGGCCACCAGTATCCATCTGGAAGATGTGTAGGGCTTTAGATAGCCCCGGAAGTCTAGAACCCACGATTTCAAACAAGTATAGAAGAACGTGTTGAACTAAAAACTGTCAAGAGGAGCTAGTTGGAATAGGTGGGTGGCCACCAATATCCACATGGATAGTCCTCTCCCCTTAGAAAGCAATGGAATCCATTGCGTTGAGTTCCCCCATCAGGTGAGGAAATTTCTGATGAATTTGGCCCTCGGTGAGCCATTTTCCTTGGTGTAGGAGTTGCCCTGCCTTGACAACTCGATAAAGTTGGATCCTCTACTAGCGAGTGCCCTTAACCTATGTGTCCACGATCTGATTAGTAGATGCATGTTCCATGCAGTCAGGGTTGAGCTCTGTTGGTGTCAGTTGTTCAGTGATCTCTGAAGTGTCCAATAATGGTGGAAAATATGGTCGAAGGAGGTCCACATTGAATATTGGGTGGAAGCCAAGGAAGGGTGGAGTGCTGAGCTCAAAAGCATTGCTACCCACAACCTTGGTGATAATGTAATGCTAATAGTGAAGGGGGAGGAGCTTCCGATGGGACCTTGTAAGATGTTCCTTCTGCAAATGTAACTAGACTTTGTCTCCAACCTGAAACTGGCGCGGTACCCTATGTTGATCATGGCATTGCTTTTACTTAGCATTGGCTTTCTGTAAAATATCATGGACTTGTTGGCGGATGTGCTCAATCCACTCAATGAATCTGGTGGCTTTTTCGGTCTCAGACTGAGCATGGGAAGAGTATGTCTGTGTGGTTGCAAAAGGTAGTGCAACATCAATAGGACCCAAGGGTTGGAATCCCTTCCCCACCTGAAATGGGCTATGGTCAATGGAGCTATGGAGAGCCTTGTTGTAACTGTGTTGAACATTGGGGATACTCTCATCTCATGTATGCAGATGCTTAGAGTTGTACATGCACAGGATGTGCACAATCATCTCATTGATGACCTCTGTTTGGTCGTCTTTTTGGGGGTGGAAAACAGTGGATTTAGTGAGCTTGGTGTCCAACAATGACCAGAGACTCGACCAAAATGTGTTGAGGAATCTGTTGTCTCAGTCGGAGATGATGGTCTGTGGTATCCCAAAATGGACCCACAATCATTCGAAGAAGATCTTGACAGTATCTGTCGCTATGATATTCTTCTTGCAGGCTGTGAGGATGGCCATCTTCGAAAACTGATCAACGACCACCAAGACACAATCATTGCCTTGCTTGGTGGATGGAAGGTAAGACATGTAATCCATGGAGATGGATTTCCAAGGCTTCGCGGGAGTAGGAAGAGGGGTGTATAAGCCTTGCTTCTTCATGGCTGGCTTGGAAATGCCACAGGATGTTCAAGATCTGATATACTTGCTGACATCCTGTCGAAGTTTTGGCCAATAAAAATGTTTCTGTAGAACGCCCACAGTTTTCTCCACGCCAAAATGCCCTACCATCCCACTATAGTGGGCTTCCCAAATCATCTTTGCATGCTCCCTCGCAGGAACACAAAGATGGCCCAGATGGCATAACAATCCTTCCTGAATGTGAAAATCGGTGACAATCAAGCTTATACTTAAGAGTTGATAGGTGGTGGCGAAGTTTGGATCTTGTTGATAAAGTTGGGGCCACTCAGATGCCTCATGTCCACAGGAATGGAGCATAGTAGTGAATGCAGCTACAGGGAGGTCGATTGAGGTAGTCAACAACACGATTTCTTCTTCGTGCTTTATACTTGATGTTGAGATGGAACTGCTGCAGGTGGGTGGACCACTTTTGATGGCGGTCGTTTTGCAATTTCCCCTGTGTCTGTATGTACTGCAGAGGCTTGTGATCAGTGTGGATGATAGTCCCCTTTCCTGGAATGTAATATTTCCATTGATGATAGTATTGTACAATGGAATACATTTCCTTGTCATAGGTGGGGTATTTCCAGACAATATATCTTAGTGTCTAACAATGGTATGCCACTGGATGATCGTGCTAAGTGAGAACTGCGCCTACAGCATAGTCAGATGCATCAGTCATAATCTCTAACTGTTGTTGCAGATCGAGAGATAAGAGTACTGGAGGTGAGCACAAGCAATGATTTAGATCATCAAATTCTCATTGTTGTTCCTTCCCCCACACGAAATTTTCCCTACCATTGCCCTTGGTCACTTGGTTGACGGTCCACGCAATATGGGAGAATCCCAACACGAACCGTCGGTAGAGGTTTTCCAGTCCCAAGAAGCTCAAAAGCTCGGTTAGTATGGTCGCGGCTGGCCAGTCTCGGATGACTTGGATCTTAGTTGTATCAACACGTACCCCATGCTCATCAACAAAGTATCCCAAGTATTGGACCCTATTCATGCCAAAGGAGCATTTTCCCAAGTTTGCATATAGCTTGTGTTGCCACAAAGTGCTCAAGACTTGTTGAATATGTCGCATGTGCTCCTCCCAATTTTTGTTGAAGATGAGGATGTCATCTAAATATGCCACCATAAAAGAGGTGGTGAAGGTTCTCGATATATCACCCATCAACCTCATGAAAGTGGTTGGTGCATTTGTTAAGCCAAAGGGCATAACCAACCATTCGAAGACACCTTATTTAGATTTGAAAGATGTCTTCCATACATCAGTTGGTTCGATGGGAACCTGGTGGTAGCCAGATTTTAGGTCAATCTTGTTGAAGAACTTTTCCCCCTTGCATTGGTCAAAAAGGTCATCAATTCTGGGAATTGGGTATCGGTTCTTGACTACGATTTTGTTCAATGCTTTGTAATCAATGCAGTGTCTCCAGATCCCATCCTTCTTCTGCACTAGTACAATTGGGCTTCCGCAAGGGGAGGAGTTGGGTCTGATGTGCACCTTTTGAAGAAGCTCTTGGATCTTACGCTTGATTTTGTTATTTTCCATCAACGAACGACGATAGACTAGTCCATTAGGTAGAGGTGCACCCAAGGTTCAATCAATTGGATGCTTGACTTCGCACTGCGTCAGTACCCCGGTGGGTGAGGAGAAGATGTCTCTGTACTCTTCCACGATCCCATCCACTTGCTTCTTCTTCAAGGAGAGGCTTTGTGTAGAGGCCATGTTTGTGGCGGAAACCTTCTTCTTACTGTGAGCATGGATCACAAAGAAGACAAACTTCCCGATCTGTGAAATGACCTTATTGCATTGCTTAGCAGAGATTAAATAAATAGAGGTAGGTGGCACTACCTCTGGTATCCTGTACAATTGTCTACCCAAAGTAATAATAACACTGCGGGGTCTAGACTCATACACAACATGATTCTTCCACAAATATGGTTGTCCTAAAAGAACATCACAAACTTCAAGGGGAGGAATATCATACAATACCTCATCTTTGAAAGGCTTGATGTTTTTGGGCAGATGACACTGTTGGCTGACACGAATATCTCTTCCTTGGCAAAGCCAGCCGATGGTGTAGGGTTGTGGGTGCGGTGTCGTCAGCAGGTCCAATTTCTTGTTGACCTTTGTTGAGATGAGTTTCTTCTGACTGCCACTATGGACAATGAAAAAGAGTGGAGCCCCCTTTACCCACATATGTGAGTGAAAGAGGCGTTCCCCTTCCTCTAGTTCTTCTAGTTCGCTTGGCTGGACTTTGGTGGTAGCGACAGTGGCATTGGGTTCAACATCAATGATCCACTTCCCTCCTTCTGGATTTGATTCAAAGTCAGAGTAAGCCTCGGACTCAAACGCCTTAAACTCGGCCACGAGTGACTACTTGGAGCGACATTCTTCAATTTTGTGCCAAGGTATTTTGTGGTATTCACACCATTTTCCTGTGTCCTTCTTCGTCTTTTCATTTCCCTTCTTGTGTTTCGACTTGGACTGGTTGTCCTGAGAGTGGCCATATTTGCTTTGTCCCTTGTTGTGTGGGTTGGGGTCTCCTTTGCCCTGCTTCGGTCGTGAGGAGTTTGTAGGTCCAAACTCTCGCCTCTTCTGCTTAAATTTCTGCTCGATCTTGACAACATATCTATAAGTCGTACCCAAGGGGCAATTTCCAGAAACTCCATTTCTGTATGAATGTATCTATGCAAACAACCGCAATATTTGAGCTCCAGATGTTGCTCAAATTATTTGATACCCAATTTGGTGCACAGGGTATGGAAAATATTGGTGAAATCTGGTACTGTCTGGTCCATTTCTTGACGCAGGGTGGTCCATTTAGTGTACTAGTCCTCACGCTTGTTATCTTTGAGTGTTCTCTTAAGTATCTGAATCAAATTTTTATTTGTGGATTCGGCCAATCCATTACCTTGGGGGTAACAGGTGGATGATCGAAAAAGTTGGATGTTATATGTAACACCAAGGTGGAGCATGACATCACACATGAAAGATGATCCATTATCAGTTAATATCTCAGCAGGGGTCCCAAAACGGGATAAAATATTACGCTCAACGAATTCTACCACCTCTTGACTCGTAGCGTTCCTAAGAGCAATTGCTTCAGCCCACTTTGTAAAGTAGTCTGTAGTTGTTAAGATGAATATGTGACCAGTGTTGGAAGGCGGTGAAACTGGCCCAATAAAGTCGATGCCCCATCTTGCGAAAGAGACTTAGACTTCAATTGGCCTAAGAGGTAAGGCAACTAATTTTTGCTTCCAATTGAAGCGTTGGCAAGATTCGCATTTTCGAACCAGTAAATGGCCATCTTGGTGGAGCGAAGGCCAAAAGTAACGTGCATGTAAAACTTTTGTTGCAATGGTTTTGGCTGAAAAGTGACCTCCTCAAACCCCATAATGGAATTGTTCGAGTGCCATTTGGGCTTGGTCAGGAGTCAAGCATCGTGACAAAACCCCATCAAGGTTTCTTCGGTAAAGGATTTTGTCATGTAAAACATACCGAACAACTTGTAAACAAAGTGTTCTTTTGGCTTTAGTATCCATGTCCGTTGGGCACACACCATTGATCAGGAAATATATGATAGGTCCAGACCATGGTTGTGAGGCTAAGTTAGTTTCGTTAACCAGTTATTCGAAAGCAATCAAGTCATCTACTTGAGGTGGTTCAGCTATAATCGAGGGGTGGGATTGGGTTAGCAATTTAGCCAGCCCTGTCCCCCTTATGGTTTTCATCGATTTAATGTCCAAGTCATACTCTTTCATGCGCATGATCCATTTGGACCACTTACTATGCAATTCGGTTTGATTGAAGGTAGTGACTAAGAGAGATGTAGGCACAAAAACCTGAACTTTGTGGCCTTAGATGTAGTGTCGAAATTGATCCAAGGATTTATACAAATAATTACTATGTTTCTCCAATGTAGAATAGTTCAGTTGGTGTGTCTTCAAATTCTGGCTCACGAAGGCGATTGGCCTGATATTTTCCTCGTGATCCTTTTGCAATAAGATTGCAGATATTGTCTCCTCTGATGAATTAGTGTACATGACAAAGTTTTTATAGGGATTAGGACTGATTAAAAGAGGGGAAAAAGTAATGGCTTGCTTAATGGATTCAAAATCCTGGTGAGTAGGGGGGTCCCACTTAAACCGAATGTCCTTCTTCATAAGCTCATTTAGAGTTCTGTCTGCTTGAGAAAAATCACAAATGAAGCGTCTCAAGAAGTTTATCTTTACAAAGAAAGATTGCATTCCTTTTTTATTAGCAGGTAAGGGTAGATTTTTTATTGCCACCACTCTCTCGGGATCAACTTTGACACCTTCTCGAGAAACGACGTGACCCAAATTTTTTCCCTCCATAACATTGAAAATGGTCTTCTTAGGATTTAAAGATATGCCAAACCTACAACATCTAAGAAGAATATGCCTGAGGTGATCAAAATGACTACTTCGTTCTTTGGAAAAGACTGTGAGATTGTCGAACTAGACAACAATCATCTTACCCAATAAGCCTTTGAAAGCAATGGCCATGGCACGTTGAAAGGTGTTTCTAGCATTAATCAAGCCAAAAGGCCTCTTGTTATATGCATATGTGCCCCAACGAGTAGTGAAGGTGGTTTTGTGACTATCAGAAGGCTTGAGGGCTATCTGATTGTAACCTGAGAAACCATCTAAAAGGGACATCATTTGAGAGCCAGAAACTTGTTGGAGGATCTCTTCCATTGGTGGGACGGGGTAGTTGTCTTTTAGGGACTTCCTATTCAGATGTTGAAAGTCGACACAAAAACAAATATCACCAATTTTATTCCTAACGAGAACCAAATTAGATACCCATTGTGAGTAACATACATGGTATATGACCTTGTATGCTTCCATCTTGTCTAATTCAACTTTATTTGTTTGTTCCAAAGGAGGGTTGTTATTTCTTTGTCTTTTCCTGTAAGGGTTTGAATAAGGGATTATGGGTATGGCATGGAGTATCACCTGCATATAGAAAACCTTGAGATCTTCGTAGGACCAATCAAAAACATCATTGAACTCTTTCAAGAGTTTCGTGAATTGAGCGATCTCAGAAGGAGAACATTGTGACCCTATATAAACCAGTTTTGGATCTTTCTCAGTTCCCAGGTTTATAGGGATGGCTTCTTGCACCTTCCTAACAAATTCACTATCAATACTAGGTGATGAAGTAGTGGCATCATTGGAATCAAACATGTATTCCAGTATGGACAAACTAGGGGGAATCTTGTTTGTCTTCAATTGGATAATGTCCTTGGTTTCCTCTTCCAACTCATGGATGATATGTAAATATTTGAATTCCTCCTTGTTTTGAAGGAACCTACAGATTTGTTTGTCAGTATAGAAAACTTTCCAAGAGTCAACGTTATCAGGTAACGCAGGTCTATGTAAAATTTGGACTTTGATATCTTCGATAGACCTTACGAAATCCGAAGTGAAGCAAGAACCAACCGAGGCCAAAGTATCAGCTGTGTGGTTTGTGGCCCTAGTTACGACTTGAATGTTGAAATATAAGAACGTCATAATAAGTTCCTTAGCCCTTCGGTGGTATTGTTTGAGGCGTGGGTTATGAACTTCATATTTATCCCTAATTTGATTCACAACCAATTCAGAATCCCCGCTCACCAACAAATGGCGAATTCCTAAGTCTAAGGACTTTTAGAGGCCTTGAACTAACGCTTCATATTCAACCATATTATTAGTGTTAGGGAATTCTAATCAAAAAGAGAAAGGGATTTCCTTCCCCTTGGGATCACCTAAAAGGAACCCAACCCCAGATCTGTGCTTGGATTTAGCACCATCAAAATCCATACTCCATACCATTTCTTCCAACTCAGAAGGAGGGACATGTGAATCTTCCTTAGATAACACAGTGTACGTACCCATCCCTGTATCTTGAAAAGACACGTGTTTTGTATTGTAGGAAGCAGGTACAACTTGCACTCGGTATTTTGGTTCCCTCCTAATGACAACTTCAACACCTTCATGAGGAAAGGTGAAGTGGGTTCCTTACCACTCTCTCCCTAAAATCATGCCATATGCTTCAGGTATATCTTCTACGATCACGTTTATGATCATGCTCACATCCAGAGCTTGGTTGAAAGTAATGGATAAGTCCTTGATGTAACCAACGGTTTCTACAGTCCTTGATGTAACCAACGGTTTCTACAGTCCTTGAATCCAAAGTTAACAGATCTTTACATGGGCCTGTGCATTCAAGACCCAGTATCCTCATGACTCGAAGGGGCATGACATTTGCCTCTCTGTTGTGTCAACGACAAAATTATGGAGCACAAAATCAAAAATCAAAACTGAGATATAGAAGGGAGGAAACCTAGGGTCTAAATCAATAACATCATATGGTTCCTTAGGTTGAGAAGATGACTCTTTGGAACAAAAAACTCTCTGCTCCATTCGTGGAGTAGGAGGTGCTTGTAGAACACGTCAAAGGTTTTCAAATTGAGTAGGTGTTCTAAGAGCATCTAATAATGTCACGTGGGCGGGGAATTTCACTAGATCTTCAACGACGTTGTAAGGTCTCGGAATTGGAAAGCAGTGTGGTGGATTACTAGGCACATTTACCTTGTTTGGAGTCCACGATACCCTATTCCTTGAAGGGGAAAGTAATCTACCATTCGCGGGAAGTTTGCCTTTTTCATTGGCCTTGGGATCGATTTTGGTCCCTTCCACCCCTTGCAGAGTGGTTTTAGGGGCCTGACTCCTAGTTTCTACAGCAAAGCTTACGAAAGAAAGATGATCATCATTACAGGGAATAGAGTTTTCCATGTTAACTTGGTCGTTTTGGGAAGTGGAAGCAAGCTTGTTTTTCATAAGAGGTAGAGGGGCTTTGTCAGTTTTAGACAATTCCAAGTGATGTGTATACGAGTAACAATACTCGAGATCATGGAAGCCTTGGCAAAAGTGGCACCATTCCACTTCAATAGCATGTTGCCTAGGAGGAGGTGTAGGAGGGAAAGGAGGCCTTGGTCTCACAGGAGAAATAAACTGCAAGTCATTCACCTTTCGATTAAGGGACAATATTTGGTTGTTCATGTTCATTAACAACTTGAGCATTTCATGACTTTCCCTTTCTTCAATCCTTGAAGTTTGGGCAAGTGGGGGTTCATACTGAGGACCCTCGTTTCAAGGTACCCCATTCCTAGGCCTCTCATTGGGGTTGTGCTAAAGGTGAGGGAATCATACCGGATTCCTCCACGTTTCTCTCAATTTCCAGGGCGCTAGCCTTGGCCACATCTAAATTTTGTATTGATTTATATTTCAATATATACTTTACATTCAGATTCATAGTGGTCATGTAGTAATGGAACAAATTGTTCCCAAATGGTTGGGAAGCAGTTCAAATCCTATTTAAGGTTAAGGTAAAGCATTGATTAAAGTTTCGAATTTGCTCCCCCTCATGGATGGAGATGGTTGTGAAATCCATGAGTAGAGAAGCCACATAATCCGCCCCTTGGAAATGCTTCTTGAATTCTTGGATCATAGTGTCCCAATCTGGAATACTATTATTGGGAAGCAAGCGATGCCATCTCACTGCTTCACCCTCAAAGGTTCTTACAAAAAGTCTAATGATGACATCAGTAATTGTTATGTCCATAAGTGCTAATGCATCATAGAAGTTTTGTACATGTTCCTCGACATTCAATGTACCAATGTCACTGAATTTAGGAAGCATGTTTGGGGCATCTGCAGGTATGTCATGAAGAGGTCGGGTCAACCTCAAAGGAGTCTCGGGTTGCTAGGGCATTGCCATCGGAACAACTATGGGAGGAACAACAACAATTTTTGGAACGACGAGAGGAACAACCTGAGGATTAGTAATTGTTGTTGGATTGACTAAAGCTTTCTTTAGTAGGGGGTTTTGAATAGGAGAAGAGTAAGAGGTTGACTCAGCTCGCATGGCAGGTGTAATGAGTTTCCCTGGTTTCCCAGGTGTATGTGTCTCGCTACTTGTTTTTCTTTCGTGAACTTTGACATCTTGTATTCCCAGGGGACATTGTTTCCCTAGTCTTAGGATATTTCCGCCGTGCCAGCTTCCAAGGGGATCAAGTAAGTACTTTAAGTACAAGAGATGTATCATGCCAACAATCCTACTCTTTCTGAAACGATGTAGATTAACCCAAATATAAACAAAGCTTTGTTTTTCGTTCTTCTTGAAGTGGAAGGTAAAGTATGACATATTTATAAGTTCTCACGTGAGTTAGAACAAGTAAAATCAAACATTGACAAGGTAAGAAGAAAGGAAAACTCGATTGTATTTATGACTCCCAGATGCAACAAAATTGCAAGGGAACTGAACTATAACAAGTACCAAGGAAAATTCCAAAGGATCACTAAAAGACCTTGCCACAATATTCTATCAACTCGTGGGAAAAGGACCCCAAATAATTTGGATCCAATGCTCAATGCAAGTTTGGGATACAAGAAAAACTAAAAGAATTGCAAGTTCCCAATATGGTCGCCAGAAAAGGGGACATGTTATAAGCAAAATCTGTTGGTTGGGAAAGATTTGACCTATCTGGTTGTGAAGTCTGTTACAACCTCTTTGATAGCTCGACATGAGGCAGATATTACCCACACCTCAAGTGGTCCTTCACCTGAGGCAGTAATGAAGGAGAAAAAAGAGAGGTGAAAGACTTGCAAGAAGTCTTTCTCAGGACCACCCACCCTGGGTGTTGTCCTCCCTCAGCTTCCTAGATGGCCAAAATGATCTGGGGGGTGAAAATTATGGACAATAGGATGAAAATAAGCTCGCTAATTTTTAGGACAACGAACTAAACAAAGAGAACAACGAGTTGTTTTCTCCTTTAAAGTGTTGGAAAATGGCCTAGAATGGGTTCTTGGGGTAACCGGGGTCCTCGACAAGTAACCAATGGATGCCTCAAGTGAAAGAGTGAAAAAACAAGGGTGAAACGTGAGCTTAAAAGCTACATCCAAGTCCTTTTAGATGGAAGTAAATTGCGAACAACAAGTTGTTCGGAGCTTTTAAGACAAGGAAACAAGCCCATAATGGCTTGATACCCCCCAGGGTGACCTGAGAAGTGATCCCGAAAGATTGTCAAATAAAAAAGGGGGTTGTAAAAGGGGATGAACAACCTTTTTACAAGTTGTTACAACCTATGTTTGGGATAGAATTTACAACTTCAATTTTCGGTTCGTGGGTGAAGGGTGGACTGACAAAAGGTTTGACTTTAAATGTATTTTATTGGTGAATTTATAGTTATTAGCACATGCCTTGGCCACCACATTGTTTTTAAGGTTATCCTGTTCAAACAA
>SNQJ01S0253246.1:0-10227 GCA_010110895.2 Picea sitchensis
GTATAGATATAAAGGTTGATGAAGAAATTCCAGTCAGAACTGTAAGTAGTGATGAACCAAGAACATAAGATACAGTTGAGGACTAAGATGAACAGGTCCAAGGATTAGAAAGAGAAGAGTTTGGATCAGATGAAGATACGAACATTCAAACTGACACAAATCAGCAGAAAGAAGCAAAATCTCCTCTCAGAATTATTAGAAAGAATCATCCTGAAAATCAGTTAATTGGAGATATAAATGAAGGAGTTCAGACAAGAAGGAAATTGATTAAAGACTCAGAACAATCTCATGTTGCCTTTTTATCTATGACTGAACCTAAAAATTTTGAGGAATCTAGCCAGGAAGGTAATTGGATTAGAGAAATGAATGAAGATCTTGATCAAATTGAGAAGAACAATACTTGGGAGCTTGTCCCTAGACCTGAAAATAAGAATGTAATAGGTTCCAAATGCATCGCAGACCCCTCCCAATAAGATTTTCAATTAATCGATCAATAATAAATTGATTTTTAAAATAATATGAAAATAAAAATTCTGATGGTATAAAGCTAAACTTTTGAATTTGGTCAATGCCTGATTAATATAGATTCAACTCAAACTCATAGCAATATACCTGCTTAGGCAGGTATAATAATATTATGCAGTTATATTATGCAGTTATATAAAAGATAAATTTTTATTATAATGCATTATTAAGAGTTTTATTTCGAGTTATAGATTTGTTTTCTACTAAGTTATAAAGTTTGAAAAAACTTTCAAGTATTTTTTTTCATTTCAAAAATGGTATTCAAATAAATCATGGAATATTTAGGATACAAGATCAGTTAACAAAGCTTAAAATCATTACAATAAAATATTTATTATAAACATGTCACTTGCAAAAATTGTATCTGGATAGGGAAAATAATAATCATCTTCCCAATCACCCAAGCTAAACTTAATTGACAAACTTAACTAAACAAACTTATATGTAGTTCAGTTCTTATTTTTATACATGTTCCAATTTATCTTATTATCAACAATATTATATTTACAATATACATCAAAACGATAAATTGATCATTCACATTTTTGCACCAAAACCCTTTACCTTGCTGATGATGTGAAAAATTCAAGGGTTGATAGAACTGTCCTACCATGATCAATCTTGCTTGATATCCCAAGATATGCAACCTTTCTTATAACAATTTCAAAGTGCATATCAAATCTAAACTTAAATGAGTTAATCCTAAATATACCTTATTGTGAATAGATGAAATGGCTGAATAATGGAGAAAGACCATTAAACCAAATTTGAGTTTTCAGATCTCTTTTGCATAGAAACACCAACTACCCTTACTTAAGGGTATATAATTCCAAAATGCAGAGAATTCAACAAGACAGTAAAATACACTCACTAGGCATGAATGTCCACGTCCCTAAACATTTCCAAATCAAAAGGTAAACAAATTGACCACCTCAGCCAACACCTCTAATTCCGATTGTTGTCCAATGATCTAGGCAAAATGTTGGCTTTTGTGTATATGAAAACATAATAGACAGCTAATTAAAATCTCACTTCTTTGTCTAATTCAAAATTTTAATTTAAAGATATTATATTTTCTTTAAACTTGACATGGAAGAAGATTGCATAATTGTATAAACAATTTCAATACATTACAAAATAAGTGTATCCACTATCAGATTGTATAATTGTATACACAATTTCAATACATCACAAAATAAGTGTATCCACTATCATTTCACAGCTTGAAAGGGGGTTTTGCTTACTTGACTAACTATTATGCCTAGCATAATTTAGGTCTTTTGCAATGTTTGTAATGATGGTGTATGATAGAGGTATAAAAGCATAAAAAAAATTAATTGAGAAATTCCTATAGAACCAACCGAAACTAAAAGAAGAATAAAAAGATGAACAGATTCTATTTACAATATTCCGAGTCATAACACTGAAGCTCTAGATAAATTCTGTAGTAAGAAGACTTCTGAATTAATTGTCACTAAGGAAATGGCCATAGAAATCGTTGTAAAGACATTGATTGTATAGTATGATTTTCCCTTTTTAACATTTTTTCCAAATGGAATCCCAACATTCCAAGATCATATCACTACTGAGATTCAATCCCCTCTATAAATAAAAAACACAATCGAAAAGAAAAGCAAATGCATTAAGTGGCTTTTTAAAAATATATGAAGGTATATCAAATCAGCAGTTTTACTGTGGAAAATTAAATTAGCAATTTTATAAGACAAACAATGTTGTTAATCAAATGAGAGAAAATAACATCTTACATTGATCAAACCTTGCTTAAATTTGCAACAAACATCATAGATATCAGGCTAGGGCATGCCAAAAAACCTACTATGACATGCCAGAAACAATATTATTCATCAAATACTTAAAATTACAGTCACCCCCAGATCCATAATCCCACATGGACTGTGATTTAAGCTTCACATTCATTTACGATGTCTGGGCTATTAAGACCATTGACATCCCTGGATATCCAACCTTTGATTTAAACTGAAAAAGGCTATCATATAATACCATAATGAACTCATCATTGATTTAATCATGCTATTCAATTCCAAATCCAATCCAGAAGCTTAGAAGATCATCAAGATGTAGGCAATTTACAATAGAACCATTATTGAAGGCACGGGCCTTTGCAACCTTTATATAACAACCAATTTATTTTTTCAGCAAAGCCATAATATAGTGAGATGTCTGATGATGCCTGACCAACAGCAGGAACATGTCTATTTAGCTCCCACAAGACAGGCATGCATCCTTATTCTCCAATGAGCACACCATCTGTGCCATTTTTGTATCCATGTCTTCAGCCTCTATCTTGGGCTTGTCCTGCACAAAAATACAAGAATATTAGAACTGCAGGTTTTTGTAGTGAACAAAAAACCCAATACCTGCAATACCCAGTGGGCATTTGAAAATTTATAAAAAAGCACCTTAATACTTGTAGCATCCACAGTGAACTGTATAGCATCTGCTGCAGCCCGAGTACGCAAATAGTACATCCCAGTTTTCAATCCCTGATAAAGAAGCATCCAGCATGTCAATTTAATATCAATTATATTTGCAAATAATACAATAAAAGCATAGTAAAAGATGAACGGCATATAGTTAATTGTTATTTGCAATATATATTAAACAAATGAAAGATGAGTGACAATTAGACACTCCAGCAGATTCTGATATCAGAGAATACAAAAACAGTTAGGAGACTTGAAACAAAAATTCTAGATTGAAGTCTGGTACAAAAAAGCAGTTGAAGACTTTCTTTTAGTTCAATAGACATATGGACTTAGAAAAATGCAGAAACACATGCAAATAAAAAGGAAGACAGACAGCCCCGAGGGTTAGCTCAATTGGTCTAGAGCCAGACATGAATTTTTCATGCTTGTTGTCGATCACAGGTTCAACTCTCTTAATACCCCCAGGGAAAGACCCCATAATCAGGGCCAACAGTTAACCCCACTTACCATCCATGGAATATGGGGAAATATTCGGAGGGTTTTCTGCAAGTACATTTCTTCAGACAAAAAAGAAGAAACACAAACATACAAATGCTTAATTTCAAAAGTAGGTTAAGGCAATAGASTGTTGCCCCRATGTTAAGGATGCTACTTGTTACACCATTCACCAAAGTCCCAATAGGAAGCACCCCCATTTCCAACAGCACTGCTGTTACCAAGTTCAAGTCCTGGACAACTTTAGTAGTACAGTTACCCATGTATCTTAGCATCTTAGTCAAAAGTAACTTTGAACCTTTCCAAACAGTTAACCTCTCATGGATGCCTAAATCTGTGAATGCAGAACAATATGATAGATCAATTTATTTAGCATATTAGCTAGAAATAGGCACCTCAAGACCTTATAGACCTTAAACATTTGGTAAATTGTTCATTCTTTAAAATACAGATTTGAGGCATTTTACCTTTGACCAAGTGTAAAAATGGAGGGAAGTTAGCTTCCCAAAATTAGGTTGGTCCATGTGAATGTTAAGGCTTTGGCTCTGATCTATATAGCAACCACGATCAGCAGCCATATCAACAATTACACGTTGTTTGATCTCCCATACTGTCCTGTTTACATATAAGCAAACTCACTGCACTTCAGAAACAGTTAAAAAAACCTAACACCTTAGTCAAAACTATTAGGATAGTGGTGCGGTACTCAACTTGTATATAGCCTTCAGTTCATCAGCAATCTCACTGATGCTTTGAACTGAGCCATTGTGATAAATAATCTTATTCTTCAGATCAGGATTCCAGAGCCCGGCATCAGTCAAGTCATGGAGAAGATGCTTATTCACCACTACAAATTCACCACTGCAAAATAAACAGAGATTACATTTTAATCACTTAAAAATAAGTGCAATATTTTAGAAAAATATTTCTAATAATGAAAAAAAATTTACCTTAACACTCTCCTGCTATAAATATTTGATGTGTATGGCTCAAAGCACTCATTGTTCCCAAGAATTTGACTAGTTGATGCTGTTGGCATAGGAGCAATAAGTAGAGAATTTCTCACACCATTTTTTGCAACCATTTGCCTTAAGGCAGCCCAATCCCAACGATTTGAAGGTGTAACTCCCCACATGTCTGGCTGAAATATGCCCTGCACACCAATTTGAAGAGCAACTAAAACTCCAATCCATCAACCGTTATAATGCATCTTACTACAGCCTTCAACATATGATAATTGCCAGTATCTAGACTACATGATACGCTTCCAAAGATAAGTTACACTTCAAAGAATACCAAAGCAGTGCAAACCAAGATCATTACATCCAAAATAAATACACCTACCTTGCTTACAGGACTCCCAGCATAGGTTTCATAAGGACCCTCCTTGGCAGAAAGTTCAGAGGATGACTTAAGGGCATGATAATAAATTGTCTCAAAAATCTCAGAGTTCAACTTCTGGGCCTGCAGTGCAGCTTTCAAAGAGTAAATAACCATATGGCGCATATATTAGAAAAATCAATCACCAAAATACATTCCCTTGAATGCTCTTGTGAAGCTCACCTCTTCTGAGTCAAATGGCATACCAAGCAAAATAAATGTATCAGCAAGGCCCTGAACACCAATGCCAATAGGTCTGTGACGCATATTTGACTGCTTTGCAGTTTCTACAGGATAGTAATTCACATCAATGATTTTGTTCAGGTTTTGAGTAACTATTGATGTGACCTGTCACAAAAGCAATGTTTCAAATGTATTAATCAAAACTACAATGGCAAGCAATCAGCACAACTCTCAAAAAGACCAAACCAAATATTTCAAAGTGTAAGTTAGAAACAAACCTCTCCTAGCTTATCAAAATCAAAGTAGCGGTTCTTAGAACCCATGCTACCAGCAAGCTTTGAAGGATGAGACTCAATAGGAATACCCTGCAAAATATAGAGATAATCATATTTCAAGCCTTTGCCTATTAAGCTTAAAATAGTAACAAGAATAACTTTCAAGCCTTTACCTATTAAGCTTAAAACAGTAACAAGAATAAATTTCAACAAGCATACCTTTTCTCTTACAAATCTTGGCAGAGCAAGTGATGCCAAATTACAAACTGCACTTTCTGTTGGGCTAGTGTACTCAATAATTTCTGTGCAAAGATTTGAAGACTTGATTGTTCCCAAATTCTGCTGATTGCTCTTTCTGTTGCATGAATCCTGAAGTCCAAAATATGATTAAAGAATGTTGCAACAAAGAACAAACTCAAAGCTTGTAAGATATGAAAGAATGGAATTACCTTGTACAACATATAAGGATTGCCAGTTTCTATCTGAGATTCCAAAATTGCAAACCAGAGTTTCTGAGCTTGCACAACCTTCTTGGCCTTGCCCTAATTGGACACACAAGATTTCACCCAAAATTAAATACAGCAAATTTATCACAAGATTTCACCCAAAATTAAATACAGCAAATTTATCTAAAAAAGAATAGATGTTTGTCAGCTTGCCAACATACCTGCTGCTCATATTTGAGATACAATTTATCAAACTCTTCACCCCAACAGTCTGCTAATCCAGGAGACTCATTCGGACAGAACAGTGACCAAGTGGCATTGTCCTGGACTCTCTTCATAAAGAGGTCTGGAATCCATAGACCGTAGAACAAATCTCTTGCCCTGTTTTCTTCCTGTTAACAACCCACAAGATTCCCATTACCCATTAATTTTATCCCCTTGCCACAACTACATTAAAAGTCCTCAAAATGAACAACTAATTACATTGCCATGGTTTTTTCTCAAATCCAAAAAGTCAAAAATATCAGCATGCCATGGCTCCAAGTATACAGCAAAGGCACCTGTGGAGAATGGCAATCAAATTAAATATATTTGATAGTGGAAATAACTTAATCTAAGCCCTGCATATCAAAATTGTTCATTTATGCTGTTCCCATAAGAACTGAATAATAACTGACCACTAAGCATTAACAAAAATAAAAATGCATGTCAAAAAATAGCAGCATTTCCAATTACCCTTTCTCTTGCCTCCTCCTTGATCTACATAGCGAGCAGTATCATTAAACACGCGCAACATTGGCATAATACCATTTGATGTGCCATTTGTTCCACGTATGTAACTATTTGTTGAACGAATATTATGAATTGAAACTCCAATGCCTCCTGCTGATTTGCTAATCACGGCACATTCTTTGAGGGTATCATAAATACCTTCAATGCTATCATCCTTCATACAGATAAGGAAGCAGCTACTTAACTGCACCAAATTTAAAACATGAAATAGATTAGAACAAACCCAAAGCTGTTTCCATGACAAGAATTCTCAGGCCCTGTTGATAGTCAATCCACATGCAATGTTTTCAATCAAGAGACTGTAATGCCTCAATAAATTGCTGTTGTTTTAATTGAAATGTCAATCAAAAAGTCCATATTTCCTTTGCTAACATCTAACCTGCGATTCATAGTCTGACTTTACTTAACTCAAATAGCAACATGATAAACATCCTGATCAATTCCAAGAGATAATCCACTACTAAATGTACTTCAAGACGTCTTAGTACTTCCAGAGGCCAATCCATGACAGGGCATGAACTAGAACATACCAAATCATGCCCCTAACTTAAAATGCATCATCCATCTTGATATCAACGTGCAACCTAAACCATTCTGCCAGTTCAGTAACATTGTGAGGCACATACCTGGGGCCTTGGAGTTCCACCATTAAACAGAGTTGGAGAAGCATGGGTAAACCAACGCTGTGACATCAAATGATAAGTCTTGATAGCAGATTCAATGTCATCCTTGTGAATTCCCACAGAAACCCTCATCAACATATGTTGAGGCCTCTCCACAACAACCCCATTCAATTTTAACAAGTAGGACCTCTCCAATGTCTTGAAGCCGAAGTAGTCATATTCAAAATCCCTATCATAGATTATTTCACTATCCAACCGAGCAGCATTCTGAACCCACAGAAAAACACAAACAAGCACTCATTATTAGATCATGATCATGAAAATTGTCATTAATAGCTATGATGATCATTAGTAGATCATGATCATGAAAATTGTCATTAATAGCTATGTTAATGATATTTATTATTTACCATCCTCTAAGACTGCCAAGGTCCATCAGACTAAGTATTCTTTGAAACGTTACTCCTATAATTGAACATAGTGGAAGTGAAAATGCCAAGGTCATATGAAAAATTAGCAAATAATTTATCCTTCGAATTTTTTATCTTTAGAAAATATTACTAAAACACTCTAGTTAATCCAAAACACGGAATAAGATAATAACTGCTTAAAAATAAGTCCAATAAATAACTTAAATTGAACATATATATATATATATATATATATATCAAACATACAAAGACACAAGGCAGAGATAGCCACACAAAATAAAGGTAATATCTACTTCAAAAAGGATTCCAATAAATTACCGAATGACATGCAGAAACAGTATTGAACCCCTCAATTCCAAACAAACCTCATATAGAAGTTAAGCAGCACAAAAAAATCGATGATAAACTGACACTCTGCAACGATGGTAGCTCCCAAGCTGGCTGTCTATTTATTCCAGTGATCATCGCATGCTAATGAATATCTAATTTTCTTATTCACCGTTGAGGATCTTAATTTTCAGACATGAAAATGACCGTTTACAGATCTTAAGAATTTTGTTTGTTCTGAATAATAATTGATTATCTAGGAGAAAGGGGATTTATTAATTACTCCAAATATTGCCTTGTAATGTTGCCCTGTGTACAGCCCTTTCTTTTGTAATATACTTTGAACATGTTTCATTATTAGAAAAATGAAAGCATGTTTCAATAAAAAACTAATAACAATAATAAAGAATAAATCAATCAATTTAAAGGCCTTGGCAAAATAGCTATACATAAACTACCCAGATACGATGCAGGTAATACTTACTGCTGCAACGGCATATGGATAATATCCTTGTAATGGGGATTAAATTCAGAAGCCAATGAAAAACTAATAAACACTTGGCCAATTCCACATAATTCACCAAAACAGATAAAACCTCAGCCAAGGTATAAATCAAAAAACTTAAAAGCGCGATCAGCACCAGTTACCCATACATAATGCATATGACGAGGGAAAATAAAACAGTACCTTCAAGATGATGTCATAAATATCATCGGCTATCAGAGGGGATGCCTGACCAGACCTCACGTTCACGTGAGCATACATATCCTTTATTCTGTAACAACAGCAAACCCAAATACACAATTATATCCAATACAGCTAGTCAACTGTAAGAATTGGGCTAAGAATATACTACTATGTATACAAATAAGCATACAAGACCTTGAAACCCCAACACAATCAGATCTGTGACTAGATTCATTTTTATTCTTTTTTACTCTGAGAGAAAAGATTCCGTACGCCAGGTAGGCCTCGCGGGACATTAAAAGTAAACATAGACACAAGCATATACTTGAACATGCCTCAGGGATGAAAATGGGCATGATTCTCCATTGACTAGAGATCAAAATGCACAAAGATCAAGCAGATTACAACAAATAGCTTACATGACATCGAGGATTATAAATATACTAAATGTACATGTATGTAAGACAACTCACGTTTCAGAAAATGATTTCTTGGTGTTTTTATGGAGGTTTGAAACAGCAATCCTTGCAGCCAACTGCAACCCACATCCAAAAAACAACAAAACACAGCAATTAATAAATCTTGCAAGCGATCATGATTTTGATGATTCAAAATCAAAAGGAATATATAGACAGGAATTCTTTGACTTACCAGAGCATAGTCGGGATGATTCGCAGTCATGGCAGCAGCAGTCTCAGCAGCCAACTCATCAAGCTGACTCGTAGTGACCCCCTTGTAAACCCCTGTGCAAACCTTCTGTGCAACCAGAACAGGGTCACAGTGATCAGAGTTGAGTCCATAGCTGAGCTTCTTCAACCTGGCTGTGATCTTATCAAAATGCACAGCCTCAGGTCTGCCATCTCGCTTGATAACGTACATTTTGCCGGGCTGAGACCAATCAGCTACTGCAAAAACTGCAGATGGGTATTCAAGATTTGACTACAGAAAGCTCAGAGGAATCGGGATCTGATTTTTACAAATGCAAAAACACCTGCAAGAATTTGGATATTCAAGTTTTTGAATGCAAGAAATCCAATGTTCAGATAGATATTCAGATCTCTCTCTCACATGAATCTTTGGGTTTGGATGGGAGCCTTTAATAAAATTCAAGACTCTAATGTCCCGCCTATGCCTAGCTTCAAAATTCCCGCTAACAATCTTATTCAAATATAAAGGTGTGGGGAAGGTAAGGTGATGTTAAACGTGAAAGGGGAGCGGCGAATCTGTGTAGATGCCATCCATCTTTCCCGCCATTTTCTTCACTTTATTGAATTGGCGCCCATATTGATTGTTCCCCACTTGTTAGTCAACACTCATTTGTTGCATTAATTTGGGTTGTCAAATTTTCTTGTTGGGCCTCTCCCCACCATGTCATTCGGTTTTAATTTATTTTTATTTTTATTAAATTTGTATATTAATTAATTTTTATTTTTATTAAATTTGTATATTATGTATAAATGTAAAGTAATAAAATTTATTATTAATTAAAGTATTTTAAACATTATTATTAAAAAAATCAAATGAATTGGTTAACTAAATGTATAGAGATGTGAAGTAAATAACATTTAACAATATATGGATCCTCGTATTCATA
>SNQJ01S0253247.1:0-11312 GCA_010110895.2 Picea sitchensis
CTCGTGAGGAGTCAGACAAAGACGTGCGGAGGCACAGAACTGAGATCAACAACTCAGGAAAAGGAAGACCTGTGAGGTTGCTGAATACCTCAGGAGGCCAGACTGTGTAGTTGAGACACAATTGAGAAGACCAGAATTCTGCTGAGGATTCTGAGAAGCTCTGCCTAGAGGGCATCGAGCGAAGTGCGTGATTGCACAGGGAAAGAAGAACTGTTGCATGTTCTGTGGAAGGGATACTCCGCCAGGAGGGCGTTGAGGAACTGTGCGCAGATAGGCGCAGGAGAAGTGAAGAGAACTCTTTGAGTTCTGGGCTCAAGAGGAGAATCTGCTGAAGGAATTCTGCCAGGTCACTGAATACCCAGAAAGTCTCAGCGAGGAGGTTGTTTGAGTGATCAGAGAGCCTGGGAGGCATTTTATTTTCCATCTGTGGGAGAAAGAAGAGAAAATCCCCTTAGGGGCCTGAGTGATTATATAATCTCAGGAGGGACAATGTCGTGGGTATGCAGAGGTTCTGCAAGGAAAGCAGACATCAAAATCCTTTGAAGGGGCCGAAGATACAAGCTCAGAAGGAAACAACGCTTCTACACGCATTAGTGGAACTCAAGGTTGAGGAGTTCGCGCAAGAGAAAGGAAGCAAGGGTTGAGACCTTTAGAAGGTTTAAATTCTTCCAAGTCTGGGTAGAATATACAGGAAAGCTCAGGATAGCTTAGGAGCCGTCAGATCGACAGAGAAAGAAGATCTGGGCCGTTGGTTTTGCACGTCCAGGAGGAGTCTGCAAAAGGGAGGAGACCGACAACCGTCGGATCTCATATGGGAACTCCGTAAGTCGTTGGATCGGGAGGAGATGCTCAGAGATTAGCCTCTGAAGCAAGAGCGCAAGAGGACAGATCTGAATCGTCAGATCTAGACCTAGGTCGCTGATAGCCATCGGATCGACGGGAGTTGCGCAGGGTTTAAAACCCATTTGAGCCATCGAGATTCGGCATATCGGGTTTCCTGGAAGAAAGATTTCATACTCGTCGAAATCGCGATTAGGGATCTCCCGATTTAATCGGAGCCGTAGATCATTACAGGGACAGGTGGCACAAGATCTGGAGATATCGGAGTTCAGGGTTCGGGGTTTTGCGATGCAAAAGAATTGCGACCGGTGAAATCACGACCTGTGATTCCTCGATATAATCACACCCGTCGATTTGTGGGACACGCGTCAAAGGATCCCTTGGAGTTGGGATTCGGAGAATCAGGGTTTTCGACCACAAGGAAACTTGCATCGCGGATTCGCGATCTGCGAAATCCCGAAGTGACGTAGCATGTGGGACCACGGTTGTTAGTGGAGTACAGGTGGAAGCACATCGGCATATTGAGGATCTAAGTGCTGATAGAAGGAAGAGGTGGAGGTGCCGAATCCACATGTGCCATCGCATATCGGCATATCGGAGTTCGGGGTTCAGGGATTCATAGTGTAAGTGAATCACAACATTTCATGTGCCGATTCCCCGATAGGGAAATCTCCGATAAACATAAGTGTTGACTGTTGACCCATCGGGGTTCGGGGTTTTGATTTGCACGAGAATTGTGTCAACAGGATTCGCGAAATCACGAAGTCCGATTTCCCGACAAGCACAGGGGATATCACCGAGGAGTTAGCTGTGGGTATTGAGAACTCCCGAGCGGAGTTGGAAGAGTCCTTTGACTCTTCGGGCCTGTGTGAAGAAGGTCCTGGAGGGAGTGGGACGTGCAGTAGGACGTCTGCGCACCACTGCTCGAGTGGTTCCTTAAGTCTTTGGTGCCACAGTTATCCAAAGACGTCGTGACGTCGGGAGTATTTTCCGAAGAAGATGCCATCATGAGAGCTCAACAACTTGAGCTAATCTGTTCTAAGTCTGGCTTATTATACGAGATCTTGCCAGATGTACCACACTCAATACTTGATAAAACCAGACAGAGAGCTGGACCACATGCTGATGGTATTGTTGGTTCAACACAAACAAAGCCCGTTGAGCAACTGATGAAGAATTGCAACAATTGTCTATACAACACACAACGACCATCCAAACTACTGCTTTGGCTGCTCCCCTTAACAAAATGCCAGATGTACACATAGTGAAATCCACTAATCCAAAGGCCACCCAGCAGCCTAAAGGAAAGAAAAAACAACGAAAGAAGGGTAAGGGGGATAAAAAAGCTACCGATAATGCTAGCGGGGACAACACTGAGAAACAGAAGATGAGGTATCCATGCAACTTGTGTGCGGAATACCACCCGACCCATCTATGTCCTCGGATTGCAGAAGCCCATAAGTTTGTGACACAACAACAACCTATTTTGTTAACCAATCCATTTCAACATGGGCAAAATCTAACACAAGGCTCTGCAAGCATGGAAGGGGGTAGCCAAGGACCCTCTCCGTCTTCGAACAACCCCGCATCCGCAAATGTTTATATGGTGAAGGGTGATGCTTTTATATCCACTAGAGCGCATGAATATAGTCAACCAAGCACTTTCGAGAAGGGAAAAGAAGCCGAACTCCCATCTCTTCCTCTACATATTGAGAAGACGTTGGGCGAAACAATGGCATGCATCCCAAAAGGCACGTTCAAAAAATCTTCTCACAACCCAAATGCAAGGGCCTCCCAGAACTATTCTGTGGTGGAATATTTATCACAAACCCCTTGTGCGTTGTCCACTTTGGAGGTCCTCCAAAGATGCCCTTCCCAGAGGAAATCCTTGTTAACCGCTTTAGGATCTACCGAGACTTGTAATTCGGGTACAACCATGTTGGATACAATTGACCTAAAACCTCGTCTTCCTTACCGCGTAGCGTTTCAGATAGTAGTGGCTTATCCCATGAAAAATTTTACTCGGAATATCTTCCACACGGTGGTTGATGAGGGCACCTCGACCTGTGTTATGTCGTTGGCATGTTGGAAGGCGATTGGTCAGCCCGTTTTGTCTCCGTCACCTACTCTTCTTACTGCTTTTGATGGTCATTCATTCCGACCACATGGTATCATTCCCTCTTTCCCTGTGCAGTTAGGAGGGAAGACCGTGTGTGTCAAGGTAGAGGTAGTCAATGCACCCATGGACTATAACCTCTTGTTAGGGAAGAGTTGGACTTATGCCATGCAAGTTGTGGTTTCTACAGTTTTCTGGGTCTTGTTGTTTCCACACAAGGGCTGGATTGTGACCATCGATCAATTGTCTTTCTCCAGACCTGACCCTTCATTGGGGGCATCCACGGTCCCAATGATTGATAATCCTCAACCAGGTGTGGTCAATGTAGGGGTTGGTTTGTGCCCATATTTGATGGGTACCTTTGATTACCCGCCCCCTTAAGGCGATATCAAGTTTATATCCAGTCACCATAGGGTTGAGATTTTTCAAGTTTCACCGTTCCGCACGACTTACTTCAATGATCCATGGATACTTCCTTCCCCATCGTCCACGATGGATGGGACAGGGCACCCGGGCATGTCCATGCCCTTATCTGTAGCTGAAGTAGCGTACTCTTTAGTCCAACAAGCTTCAACCCACACTGATCCAACTCCTGCACAAGAGTTAGATCGACTTCTAGAGCCTATTTGGGCTCAGTTTTCTCTCACTGACACCGGTTCGTTAGACTTGGTCTTGCCCTCTAACGAAGCAATAATTGAAGCAATGACTAGTCCAGACAAACCCTGGGAAGATCTTCATCACAGATCATACTTCCTCCGAGAGTTAAGCAGAATCGAAGCAGGAGAATTCACCGTGACTATGACGGGAGATCGGTCTTGTCCTATTAATCTCTTAGCTACCCACGAAGTTTATGTTGAGGGTAATATGGAAACCATCACTCAAACCATACCGATCAATATCTCCCAAAACTCTGGCGTCGTGGAGAATTTTTTCATCGGAGCTGAGTGCTCCCCCGGAGAGATTCAACTCTATACAGATCTTTTTAAAGAATTCCGTGACATTTTTTCCTGGTCTTATGAGGAAATGCCAGTTATCGATCCAAAAATAGTCGAACATGAAATCACAATGTATCTTGATGCCAAGCCTATTCAACAGAAGCTTCATCCAGTTAATCCTAGGAAAGCAGTAGCCATTAAGGTTGAGGTTGAGAAATTGCTAAAAGCTGGGTTTATTTATCCTATCCATTTGACCCAATGGGTGTCAAATCCTGTGCCGGTCAATAAAAAATAAGGCACGATTCTTGTATGTATCGACTTCCGTCAATTGAACGAGGCTTGTCCCAAAGATAATTTTGACACACCTTTTGATTGACCAGATCATTGATGAATGTGCTAGTTGTGAGGCCTTTTCTTTCATGGATGGTTTTTCGGGATATAATCAAATACAAATCAAATCCGAAGACCAACACAAAACGACATTCATTTGTCCTTGGGGTACATTCGCATATCGTAAGATGCCTTTTGGTCTTAAAAATGATGGAGAAACCTTTTAGTGGGCCATGTATTTTTATTTCCATGACCTCAAGCATATAGTCGAGGCTTATTTAGATGATTTAGCATCTCTATCTCGCAAGAGAATGGATCGTCCCACACACCTCCGACTTATCTTCGAGCGTTGTCGCTACTTTTGGATTCGCTTGAATCCAAACAAGTGTAGCTTCTACGTAATGTCAGGACGTTTGTTAGGTTTCATCGTATCAACGAAAGGGATCATGGTCGATCCTCTCAAGGTTGAGGCAATAATTCAGTTACCTCCCCCACGCACAATCCTTCAACTTCAGAGTCTACAAGGCAAGGTGAAATTTTTAAGATGCTTCATTGCCAACTATGCCGATATCACCAAGGGCTTTATGCGCTTACTGAAGAAAGACATTCCCTTTTACTGGGACGATGTCGCTCAACGCTCTTTCTACACATTGAAACATGCCCTCACAACTACCCCTCTTCTCCGACCACCTAACTATAACAAAGATTTCTTATTATATCTGGCTACAGTAGAGTCAACCATTTGCATGGTCTTAGTTCAGGAAGATGACTTGTTCTTAGAATATGTCATCTATTACCTGAGACGAGGCCTCGTCGGACCAGAACTCAATTATTCTCATATCAAAAAAATTGCATTAACAACAGTCCATGCTGTTCAAGGATTCTTTCATTATGTTCTGTGTCACAAGACCACCATCATTGTTGTCGTGAATCCATTTTAGTACATGTTGACACGAAGGGTAATAGGTGGAAATATTAGTAGATGGATAGTCGTCCTCCATGAGTTTGACTTAGATTTCATTTCAGCGAAATCCATAAAGTCACTGGTCTTTGCAGAACTTATTTCAGAACTTTTGGTTGAGTCAGGTGATCTTGTGCCCGAAGAGTCACCTATCAGAGGAGATATGTTTTTGATCACCTCTTCGGATCCCTGGTATGGAGATATCCTTATCTATCTCTATACTTTGAAGTGCCCCACCACTGCTTCTCGTGATGAGTGTCGACGCATACGCCATCAGGCTAAGAATTATCTCATACTCGATGATACATTGTATCAGAGAGGTGTAGACTGCATCCTACACCAATGTCTCACTCACGAAGAAGCAGTTATCGTGCTTAACGATTTCCATACTGAATCTTGTGGTGATCATTTGTCTGGGTTGGAAACAACCCAAAAGATTCTACGAGCAGGTTACTTCTAGCCGACACTTATCAAAGATTGTATCGAATTAGTCAAGAGGTGCCACCCATGCCAAATCTTCTCTCGAAAGATGAGGGCACATCCCGCTCCCATGTTTCCTGTCATCACAGTTGGTCCCTTCACCAAGTGGGGGATTGATTACACTACATGCAACCCTCCTTCAGCAAGGGGGCACCACTATATCATCGTAGATGTAGACTACTTCAAAAAGTGGGTTGAAGTTGTGCCAATGTTTAAAGATGATGGAGAGACTACAACTCTCTTTTTATTCAATAAGATAATAGCAAGGTTCGGCATCCCGAGGGAGATTGTCACTGACCATGGCAGTCACTTTCAGAACCAGATGATGACCGATTTAACATCAAATCTTGGGTTATGGAAAGAACATTCATCACCCTACTACCCCCAAGCAAATGGTTAGGTGGAAGATGTAAACAAAACTCTTAAGACCATTCTACAACGAATGATCAACTCAGCCAAGTCAAATTGGCATTTGATGTTATACTCGACATTATGGGCTTACTGAACGACTATTAAGACTGCAACTAGTTTCTCACCTTTCCAACTCGTTTACAGGCTGGAAGCAGTCTTGCCTATCAAATGTTAGATCCCCTCTCTAAAGTTGGCAGTACAATTATTGCCAGATACTTCTCCACTTGAAGAACAATTAGTATACCTTGAGCAACTCAATGAGTAGTGTCATGATGTGGCCCTGGCCAACGAGGCTCACAAACATAAAGTCAAGTGTCAGTATGATAGGTCTATTCATCCTTGGATTTTCTCTGAAGGCGACCTTGTCCTGGTCTATGACCAAGATAAGGACCCCCTGGGGGCAGGAAAATTCAAACCCATGTGGTTCAGACCTTTCATTATAAAAGAGGTTTTAAAAAAGGGAATTTATCGTCTGGTTGATTTTGAAGGGAATGCTTTGGCGGAGCCTAGAAATGGGCTCTACCTCAAGAAATATTACTCATAGGAAGGTCACCGTGGGTAACTTTTTGTAACATATCTATAGTCTTTGTACTATTACTTTCTAATTTCTTTTAGTGTTAGGGACGTGTCGTTAATGGTATCTTTCGTCACTGTGGCAGATGTCAAGTGATTCCGAGGTGTTCATTGGGTATGCAGACGGTGCTAGCCGAAAACTCGGAGGCTTGCCTCCACAGCTTGGGTAATCTTTACACCTCAAGGCCGGTTATTATCTTCTGGAGGTATATGCTTAGGTGATACCACAAACAATGTCGCCGAGTATAGTGCAGTTACCAAGTTGCTTCGTAATGCTTTGTCATTTGGTATCTCTCATCTCCGGGTCTATCTCGATGCTCAACTGGTTGTGTCTCAGTTTAACAGAGTATACTGGGTTCATGATCCAACTTTACACCGACGATTCTGCAGGGTACGTCTCTTAGAACAAAACTTTGATTATATTACATATTTTCATGTTCCTGGGAGATTAAACCAAGTTACAGATACTCTAGCTAATCAAATTTTAGATTGGCATCTTGCACACATATTAAAGAACATTCTCATAAACATGTAAATACATTTTTTTCACACATGATCCATAAGACACAAAAGACATAAAAATCCATATATAATATCATAAAGTAACCAGAGTACACAGATGGATGCAAACGCCTCAAAAATATGACCACTAACGAGTCACGGGGCTTATGCCCTCAAAACATATATACAAGTAGTGCTCGTGGCACGTGAAATGTCTAACTAAGGTCAGGGCATGTGGGCCCTGTTATACTGATCCACAACGTTGGATAAACGCTGAAACAACCAGACCCATGTTCGTGGTGCCCCCAATACATGAGGTTGCATAGATGGTGGCAAGTCCTCAATCTCTGCCATAGGGACCGTGCGAGTGAGTGCAGTAAAATTCCGCTCGACTCATCTCAACACCTTCTCAGCCTCCCTGATTGGAAGGTCTCCTGCTACTGTTGGTCCCCATGCGGTGGTAGGTGTGGCCCCTGGCTGAGGACGATGCCTGTTCCTCGCATAGTTAGTGGGTCACACTGGTCCCACATCTGCACATGATGAACACATATCTGTCAAATACTCTGGTATAACAAAAAAAAATGATATATATAACAAAAACAACCTAAAAATTACATATCTTTAACAAAAAAAAAAAAAACAATGATGGAGACTTACCCATCTCTCCTCGCTCCTCACCAGGAGGTACGGGTATCTCAGGATCCCTTGAAAAATCAATCCCTGCATACGGGTAATCCTTGATAACTGGGATCTGTTGCGATAGTCAGGCAAATAAATCATCATCGAAGGACTCATTAGTCCTTCCACCACCCTGTCCTGGCAACAATATTTCCCATCTACACATAGCAGGAAGAGAGGCCTGATGTCCTCGTACCACTACTCGAGGACTAAAACTCAGAACTCTCTCAAATAAAAACGAGCACAGAATGGTCCCGAACCCAAAGTTCCTCTGTGTCCATAAACGAAAATCTTTCAACTGCCTCTTCATACACTCAAGCAATGCGGTACTCTAATAAAATATTTGTGCATTTAAGCACTGGACTGCACAGTTCTTCTATCCAGGGGACGCCTGATGTAGAGCCATATAACTAGTGATTCACCCAATAAGGAATACTATCACTTGTAGTGATAAGTCAGTAATCTTACTTATGGGCACCTATGAGATCGAGCAGTCTATATCAACCTCACATTATAGACCTATAAATTCTGCTATGTTAAGTGGCCCTGAAGGAAAAGTTCGGAAGTTGACTGGGTCCCCTCTCCGGGAGAGGCCAATCGAAAAATAAATGTCCTCGGTCGTGGGCACCAGTGACTGCCCCTCTAACATGAATGCCTCTGCATCCAGATGCCAGTAGTCAACCAAGGCATTCAGTAGACTAGGTTGTGCCTGCATAAAAGGACATAGGAAAAACTTGAGTAACCCACATTGCATCAAGGAAGCCACAACATTGGGGTCTTCCCCAACCAACTCACTAACCTATTCATGCTCTCTTTCTCTCCAGTGGACATACATCCTGCAAAACACCAAGGTTCAGGAGAGTTAAGTTGATCATGTAGGTTAGGTTTCTACCTTGACTTTTGTATCTCATTGTCTTTTTTCTTTTCCATAGGATCGATCCCATCAGGTTGTGACACAAAACCATCATAGTTTCTTTAGAAGTGTCGCGACTTGGTGGTAGATATTACCAGAAAATGGATGCCCTAGGTAGATCCAGGTTGCATTATGGTATCCGTGCTATCTCTAATCACTGTAGGCTCGGGAGTCCTTGTTGTTTTTCCTGATTACGAGTTTGAACCTCATTTGCATGATTCCTTTTCACTCTTGACCTCACCCTCTAGACTCCCAAAAGATATAAAGGGTCTTCTTTTAAGCCCTTTTCAGACCCTCTAAACATGAAAATATTTCCGAGCGATCTTATGGCCTTTCACGCTCGATAAACTAAAATTTGAAGTCACGTCTGTCTGACGGTAGTTTACCCCTTTTTCAGTCTAGACAATCAACTGTATGAACAAAGGTATACTCTATGGAACTTCAGTTCTCTAGAACAGTACCCTCAAGTATAATTTTATCCCTTTTTTGGGCCCGAGGGACTAAACTTACGAAAAAGGAACCCCCTTGGAGTCCATAGTTAATATCTTTTCAGAATCCCTAAAATTGAAAAGATCGCCGAGTGACCTTATTCTTTCACACTCGTTAAACTGATCCAGAAGAACATTCCTGACGGAGTCCATAGTTAATATTTTTTCAGACTCCTTAAAAATGAAAAAATGGTCGAGTGATCTTGTCCTTATCACACTCGTTAAAATTGTTTTGACTAGACGTCTTGTCGGTGCAAGTTTACCCGTTTTTCGAACTGACTAGACTATCTTTGAAAAAGGTACCCCAATGGAGTCTCCTTTTATGTTTTTTTAGACTCTCTAAATATGAAAACCCACCGAGCTTACCTTCTCTGGGCTCGTTAAACTTACATCGAAGGATGTTACCATTGTGTCTTATTAATCACATTTGCATACCCGCGTCTTTGGCCTACTGCCGGCTCCATGTTGCTCTCAACTGAACCATCTGAAGCATGCCTTATATGCAAGCCCTGTAGCATTTTACCTCTATGTCTTGACACCTTTGGCCCCTCGAGGATTTTTCCCGAGTGTCCTTTTCTTGCATATGTCTCTTTTCCTTGAACATCCTTGTCTTCCGTGCGCTTGGAAATAGTATGTTTGCGACACTCGATTCTCCTTTGCAACGTAACATTCTTTTATTCTTTTTCAAAAAAAAAAATTGAAAAAGAAAAAAAAATGAAATATACCCCAAAAAAGAGGAAGGGAAAAGTATTTTATTTATTGGCAGCATAATGAGTCACCCTTAGATAAAGCAGATCTGTCCATTTGTTCGTCAAACTATGGGATGTAATATGACCTTAGGAATCCTTTCTCACTACATAGAGTTGTGTCCTCCTCCATTTGGTTATTCTTCCAAACATATGGAGAGTTTGCGTTGCCTCCTTCTTCATAAACTTATGATTAATTCCATGTTGCCTAAGTCTCATCATTTGTCGTGTTGTTGTCCAAGGGAAGTTTCTACCAAGCCTGAGTTGGCCCCTCTGCAATTTGTCTCTTGCCCTCATACCTGGCCATCCTGACCGTCCAATCAAGTATTTATTCGAAATCAATGAAGCCTTCAATATGATCATCAAGATTCTCTAGTCCATGATCGACAAGCCGTCAAAGACCTCTGGGTAGTGACTTCATACACTCATATTACACTCCTACTTGAGTTTTGAAGATTTTGAAGTTGTTGCTTGAGCTCTGAAGACCTCATCTCCAGCCATCAGGCCTTATCAGCTTCTGAGAAGATGGATACTCTACATGTATATCTTTTTGATTTCGAGATGTAGCTCCGCTGTGTATTGTTTGTGGCTACACTTTATATAGTGATATGACATGGATCTACAGTGTATTTGATTGGTAGCCATGAGTTTATTCTATATTGAGCATGGGTATGCCTGCCTCAGTGAGACATTTGTTATTTTGCAGACGATGCCTCCCAGTTCCTGGTCCCTGGGCTCACTTGTTCGACACATTAGTAAATATTGGTAATGTATTTTGGCCATCAGAAGCCCTTCTGACCTAACACATTAGGGGGCATTTGTTATAACCCTAATTTGCACCATACATGCTTACCTGGCATCAGTCCATCTCAGATCCCTTCTTTGCCAAAGCACTGCTGAACAACTCTTTAAAAAACCTCTTTTATAAGGGCCCACACGCCCTACTCCATTACTGCATGTGTGTACACGCTAGCTGACCTAAAACAACCCATGTGTACCTACAAAAGCACGAAAAAAGGAAAGTTGCCGATGGAACACACAACTTTGGGTGAGTTAACTGAAACTCCCGACCATGCATGGCCGAGGGTTCGTCTAAATACCTAGATTCTTCTAGCCTATAAAAGAAGGGTTAGGGGTCCCATTTGGAGGAGGAGAATAAGAGTAAAGAAACTCTACCTAATTGCATATTCCCATTGTCCCAACCCTTTAGCCATCCTTGTGCAAAGAGAGATACAAAGAAAATAAGTTGGAGGACATTTGAAGAGGAGCCCAGGATTAGGTTCGCAAAGCAGTGGCCGGTCTCGACATTGTAAGTTGATTCATTAAAGTTAATAATAAAG
>SNQJ01S0253249.1:0-12698 GCA_010110895.2 Picea sitchensis
GAATTAAGCATTTGAACCCAATCAAGATTACCTATTATGCATAAAAACAAAAGAGCAATCTAGGCCTTAAGCAAGGTAGGTAACCAACTTACTAACATGTTTTGTGTATGCAGCAAAAGAAGACCAAGGCTATGAGCAAAGGTGGGCAAGCTGCTGCTTAAAAGGAAGAGGCTGAGGCCTTAAAGGACTATAGGCCGAGAGCAGGTCTACACAGGCAGGCCGAGAGGTAGCACAAGGATATGCTCAGAACAGGGTTAGGCCGTGGGTTGGAGAGAAGTCCAAACAGGGATGGGCCGTGAGTTTAAAATGCTAAGGAAAACACCCAGCCGTGAGGTAGAAAGGTCAGGCCTTGGGTCAAGTGGTCTCAAGATACACCAAGGGTTAAAGAAATACCCCTCGAACTCTATGCTAAGTAACCAAAATGAAGTAGAGCATATACAAATGAAGGGACTAGATTAGCAAAGTAGATCTATCCTACAAAGAATGAAAGAATAAAGGAATTAATTAGATCTAAGTTAACCTAAGGCTATACAAGCAAAAAGAAAGACCAGATCTGAACTAAACTACTTTTAGGGCCCAATTTAGGTCAGAAAACTTCAGAAATATGGAAGAGTGAAGAAGAAAGGGAGATATGTTACCCGGGCTCAAGCAAGGTGAGCCTAGAAGCCTCCCGGGTGTTTTGAGCAACCAAAACTTTCAAGATCTGACGCTGTCCCGCAAATATCAGCAAGCTGGAGCCTGCAAAAAGTGCTACAAAACACCTACAAAAGTAGTTACACCAAGGGTTAAAGAAATACCTCTCAAACTCTATGCTAAGTAATCTAAATGAAGTAGAGCATATACAAATGAAGGGACTAGACTAGCAAATTTGATCTATCCTACAAAGAATGAAAGAATAAAGGAGTTAATTAGATCTAAGCATCCCTAAGGCTATACAAGCAAAAAGAAAGACCAGATCTGAACTAAACTATTTCTAGGGACCAATTTAGGTTAGAAAACTTCAGAAATATGGAAAATGAAGAAGGGAATGTTAACGGGCTCAAGCAAGCAGAGCCTAGAAGCTCCCTCAGTGTTTCCTTTGAGCAATCAAAACCTTTAAGATCTGACGCTTTCCCACCAGAACCAGCAAGCTGAAAACTGCAAAAAAGTGCTACAAAACACCTATAAAAGTAATGGAAGATTCCTATGTAAGCATAGAAACTTTCCAGCCAATGAAAGAGAGTATAATATTGATAGATTTGACCTATCTAATAGCTAAAACCAAGGCTGAAAATGTATATGAGATGACTGCATAAAAGGGTTAGAAAGAAAGAGAGAAGATTGGAGTTTGTATAGGCCTCTCATGAGGACTCTTTCTCGAACCTTGCCCCAAGTGAAGCCTTAGAAGATGACCTCCAAAACTTAGCAATATCACACATATGGCATAGATAGATTGCTAGAACAACACTAGGAAGAGATCACCACAAACCTAGGTCATTCAATAAATCATAAACCAATGATGGATAACATTCAATTAGTTCACCTAAGAAAACCCTAAGATCAATACTATAAACCAATATGCAAGAAACTTAAACAATATCACCCTCATGTGGTGGAGAAAAGAAGATCACTAACAATGCACCATGTAGTCCCTCCAAAGCTTTTCTCTTTATTATCAGAAAATAGAGCAAGTGAAATGGATGGTACTGTGGCAAGAGCAAGAAGATGGAGTGAGAAATTTCAAAGATAATAGAGTTAGCAAGAGAATGGTGAAGAAAAAATGAAGGCTAGGGGTTCCTTTTATAAATTCTAGAGGCAAAAAAGAGAGGTCTTGGATCAATGACAAGTGTTGGTTAGCTAGCTAAAGGCTCAAATCTCTATGAGAGGCTGCCCTAGCTAGGGTTTTGTCTTTGGAATGAAGCAAAAACGAATTGTTTAGGTGGAGGCTCAAGAATGGTTGAAAACCATCTAGAAGCTAGTTAGCATCCAAAAGGGCCCAATTGCCAAAATTAGAAGTTAGTTGAATGGTTGGGTGAGTTTTGGCACGTCCAACAAGGAGATGTGCGCACCATAGGAGAGAGAAAGATGGCGGCTAGGTTAAGAGAGGGTTTAGGGGAGTGGAAAGGTCACTAGGGAGGTCACCTAGGTCAGTGGGAAGGACCCACGTTCCACTTTTGGAATGTTGGGTGTAGTTAGGTGGTTATGGAGGGTTTAACAAACAAGAGGGGCGCACTTAGAGAGGGACGTGAGGGTCAAAGGGAAAGGAGAGTTAGTTAGGATGTGGGTTTAGTTAGGTAAAAGGTTAGGTTTTGGGTTAGTTTAGGGTTTTGGTAAGTATAGGGGGGTGCTCCACATGTGTGTAGTGTCTCTTGAGCTTCTCAAGTAGAGATTCAAGGGGTTTAGTTATGGGTCGAATTCCCCTTTAGGGCAAGGGTTAAATTAGTGAAGAAGTGGGTAAAAAGGTCAAATTGAGTTAGAAAAAGGTGGGGAAAAGGCTAGTGGTGGTTAGAGGGTCTTCTTGCCACTTCTCCACCTTGCATCCACTCACCCTAACCTTCCAAAAATTACAAAGGTTTTGTGATTTTTAATAAAATCACTTTAGCAATTAAAAATTGTTGTTTTAACCCTAACTGACTCTAAGTGGACTTTGACAAGGCAAAAAATAGTCCGACTGAAATTTAAACTTGGCTGCTAAGTAGGGAGTGTTATTCAATTCATTTTGGAGTACAAATTCTATCTTTCTCCCAAAGACTAAGCTTTGCCAATATAAGCTCAAAATAATTAATTAATTAAATAATTAATTAATAAAAAATCAGATTTAGGACTGACCACTCAAGACTCAAGACACCGCCTAGCATGGTCATTTACAATCATCCTAAGTTACTCTGGTCAGACGAGATCATCGTGAAATTTTCCCAATTCACTTTGAGGCAAGTCTGAGGGAAACTCCAAAGTTAACCCACTAGTTAGGGCCACATTAACTCCTCCCCTGAGATTAAAAACCCCGATGAAAGGAACTCCCCCGGGATGTCAACATCCAAGGTACCGGCTCCAACTTGGCGATCCACAGCATATTATTACATTATTACCCCCGCAGGGGTGCAGAGATCCCGTTTACAAAATATATGCTCTGTTTAAAAACACCCAAGAGGACCTCGGCTGCTCGACATAAATAATTCATGATAAATGAGTTGACCTCCGGTATAAACGAAAGCGTCATCACCTTATTTATCTGCATTTACATTCAAGATTATGAAATTGTTTGATTAAACCCTAGGATGACCAACACATGTTATTGTCCCAAATTTTAAAAAAGCTCTCACCTACTAGATCTTGTTAAAAGGCCATTTTCTTGAAGCATGTGTCAGAGGCCTTGCCATTGCAACACCTTTTAGTATCCATTTGTTTCATCTTAGCCGATTTTGCTTCATCAATGAGTTAAAGAGGGAGGAAATCTAGGTATAGGTTTTGATATTGCTTTGATCAATCACTCAACAAGAAGACTTAAACTAGTGCTTTAGGGAAAATGGAGTCAATGATGTGGCAAAAGAACGTTGAAGAGAAATGATGATATTAGAAGAGACAAAGACAAGAGAGATTAATAGATGGAGTGTCAAAATCTGTTGTCTTAACTATCAAACTAGGGGAAACTAGCTACTAAGGTGTAGGTAACTCCTAGGCCTTAGTAGATTTCCTCCCTTTTTAACTCAAAGAATGAAGCAAATGACGGCTAAGATGAAGAAAATAAAACTAGGGTGTTGTAAATGGTAAGGCCCTAGCAAATGCTTCAAGAAAATCGGCCTCTTTGACAAGATCTAGTAGGTGAAGGATTTCGAAGCTAGGACAATAACATGTGCTAGTCTTCCTAGGTTTTAAACAAGCAATTTCATAATCTCAATGTAAATGCAAGATAAAATGACTATAACCATTCAATTAAGCAGAATTTGTAGAAATTTCAATTATATATATCAAGAATCATCAAGTAAAACCCTAGTTGTCACATCCACCAAGAAATCCTGCTAAATACTCCCAAATTTAGCCTTCCTCAATAAGTGTTTCTAAATTTCAGCCAAGTAACCCTAGATAGGAAGCAAATTTTAGTCCTTACAAGTGTGAGTCCAAGATGATGGGACAATACAAGGGTTAAAACCCTTGTATATACAATACTAATGACCAAAAATAGGTAAAAAAACGCTGACATGGCCAGTTACAAATAATAACCAATTTTTACATTAAATGTCATAAATAAACCTTAAATCAAGGTCAGAAGATGATGTCATGCCCTTTTAGGGTGACGCTAGGCACTTTTTGGGCAACGTTGACCTCCCCGAGCAAACATTAGGCCTCCCTTGGGCCTCTGATCCGCCACACGCCATCAGCAATAACCGCCCAAAGTGTCCAAATGTTATGATGTCATGGGCCTTCCAAGGCCTGGCATCATGGTGAAAGGGAAGACCCCCTAGGTCCAAGCTCGCCAGTCGCCCTGTGTGGAACGCTCCCTTCTCTCCAAGAAACCCCGATCTGCCCGCCCCCCGTCAGTCTCAACATCCATTTGTGGGCCTTTAGCCCCATGGAGGTCCGAATCAATCATCTCCCCACGTACCTCGGCCCATCGGGTGTGGCCCCCGCAACATCAACAAATACGCACTCCATGGGCTCATTAGTCACGGGATCATAGCAATGTCAATCACATCTAATCGCTATTTAAACATGTGGAATAAAACCCCCTTACCCTGACAAGTGCTCAAAGACGCTATGCTATTCTACAAAGCCAAGTTTGGAGGGGACGCTTAGAGGTCCCTAGCTGGGGTGCTCATTTGGATGTGGGATGTCTCGAAAGGAAGACAAATCCATTCCATGTAAGTGGGATGAGGTGGTAAGGGATGTCCTGGCAATGGGTGCAGTGAGAGCAAGGGAGTGAAATTTTTTACCTGTGGGTGCCTTTGAAGATTGTGAGTTGCACCTTGTCATGGATGCAAAATGTTTCCAAGCCCATTTTATGCCTTTTATCTTTATTCTTATTGCTTTTCTTTCAAGAGGCTAGTTAGGGGACACTACCATGGTGTGTTGACCAATGGTGACAATGTTACCCACAAGCATTTTCATGGAAATGAGGTTGGCTCATGATGAGACCCTTCTTGGCTATGCCACTTGGAGCCACTACCTTGGCATGGTAACCACCAATAGTAGTGTCAAATCGCTACATGCCCATGGACCTAATAGGGATGGCTTGTGATGAGACCCCTATCCTCTAACCGGGTCTTGTCTTATTTTTATGGGTGCCCTCTTTTCTTGTTGAGAAAGCCTTTTATTGCTTTTTCTGAGGATCCTGGCTAAGTGATCTCATGTTTTGTCGTTGTTTCATGGAAACTCAAGACAGATCGAAGCTAAAGCAAGTACAAAACAAAGCTTATCAAGAAAGGAAGAGAGATTCAATATAGAAGAATGAGAAAAATATATTCACACTACTCCAATGAGTTGATGATTGATACACAGATCATGATCAATATGGATACAATGAATGAGTGGAATACACCTATATATAGGTCAAAACATTCCATACTCAGAAAAGCAATCAAGCAGTTAGCTTTCCTTAGGAATTTATGCATGTATAATAGTGATGGTGAAAATAGAAAGTCTAAAATAGAACTAGTTAGTTAACTTCCATTGAACTAGTGTGTCAAAATAGAAATTTCTCCAACACCCCTCCTAACATCACTATGGAGTAAAATGAGTCCCGAATTACTAGGCCATTTTTAGGTACTCATGTACAATGCAACCAATGAACACTAAATAAAAGTGAAGAAAGAGGGAAACCACGTGGGAACAAAAACCCCCTCAAAAGATAATGTATCAACAAAAGAAAATGACAGCCATATAACTGTGGTTCTTCACTACAAGCACAATCCCGCGAAAGTTCCAAACTTCGCCACCGAAGTCTTCTGAAGATGTAGAAATTCCTTTATGGATCCGGATGAAGTCCTTTCGGGCAACATATCTGCCTTGTACCCTCTTGATTCAGGGACCAGAATCCCCGAGTATCTAGGGATAACTAGAGATCATGTCTCGAGGCCCACATGGTCTCTGCATATGGAGTAACGAGAGCAGACATTGACTTGAGCATGGCCCTCGAGGGGCCATCTTTTCTTCTTCTTCCTCACCATACTTGTCCTCGCCAGCTAGCATTCTACCTCCATCACTATCGGTCTGGACTTGCATCAAAGAGGGCTCTTGCTCCATGAGGTAATTGGTCCAAGGTATCATGGTATGTGTCATATTTGATCATTATAACCTTCTTTATGTATGTATTTAGATCTCTTCTATTTCCAGATGTTAACCTGACCTTTACACTAATCTAATTTTGACCATTGTTGGGGTAATTGATGGGGTAGCTTAGCAAGTTGGTATATTCGCTGGTTTTGGTTAGCCACCAAGGGGGTTTGCAGAGCCATCACCGCTTCCACCATATTATCACTCTTACATCTTAAAACCCGCCATCTTTCCCACTCCTACCCAGCTTAATGTGACGACCATCCGGGTATATCTTGTCTTGTGGGAAGAAGCGCCAGCGTCTAAAAGAAGTCGGTAAAAAAAGATAAAAAGCCATAAATAAAATGAAAACCTTAGAGATGCTTCATTGTGGGATCCCCGAGAAGGCAATAAGGCCTCTCGATAAGAAACTATGGACCCTAAGAAAATAATAAATAAATAAATGGTAAGACTCTACTAAGAGGATGGGAGGTCTCATCAATGAGCCAGCCCTCTCATTTCTAAGAAGATACCAGTGGGTAACACTAAAAGCTCTGGTCACCACACCAAGGAAATGACCTTGGTTGCATGGCCAAAGGAAAGGGGGTCTCATCAACAGCCGTTCTCTTCTCATTTCTCAAGAAGATACTAGTGGGCACTGCCGCCTCGCCACCAAGCCGGGCAAAGGTCCTCTTCTCGCCAAGGCTTGTAGTAAAAAATGCAACAAAGAAAGATAAGGCAATAAGGGCTTGGTGCGCATCCATGACGGCATGTACTGGGCCCTACAAAGGCACCCACAGAGACACTAGCCCTAGGTCCGACTATGACTAGACATCCTAAAACCAAATCACGCCACTATACATGGTTTGAATGACCCTTGAGGAAACTTTCCATCTCGGTATTAGCCCAATAGGTTGCCTCCTTGGTTTCTTAGCTTTTAGTGGGTTTGTGTAATGTCTTGAGCTCTTAGAAGATTTGTTAGGGATGTTTATGTATATTTGATAATTTTAATGATGATATGTGATTTACATTGCTAAGGATGTCTAGGACTGATGAGCCCTCGGAGGGCGTAGCCTTTGATGCGTGGACCATGCCTTGGATGTGTACCGTGAGGATCTGCGTAATATGGGGAGATGATTAGCTCCTGACCTCCATAGTCAAGAGCCCATCAGATGGACGCTGGGATGGCGGAGGCATGGTTATGACGAGCCCTTTGCACAAAGAAGAAGAAGGGACACCTCATTGGGACGCTTGGGCAGAGACCTAGCCTATGAGGATCAACCCCTTACAAATGGGACGTTGACCTGGGGAGATTGAACGCCACCCAGGCAGCTGGGACGATTGAGCATGGGCAGCCGCATGGGCTTTGGCACGTGGCAAGCTGCGTGAGCCCCCGTGGAGGGGCAACGCCTTGCTCATCATGATGTTTATGCCCCACTGTGGCCAACGCCTTCCCCTTTAGGGGTCTGACGCCTCATTATTAGCTCGGCTTTTGCATTTTAGCATGTAAAAGGTACAAATTAACTTGATATTGTAATGTTAGCCTTGTCGGGCTATTTTATTGACCTATTTTGTAAATTAAAGGTCAAAGTATCATATAAATAGAGTGATCGCTATTCTCATCAAAAAAAAAAAAACATAACTTTGCCTTCATTTGAGAGATCATTTCTTAGCTCTTGTTCTGGTTTTCTTCTTGAGTGAGGCTAACCTTTGAAGGCTATTGTCATGTTGTGCTCTTATTCATCGTACAGGTTTACAACTGGTTTTGGATTATGCTTTCATGATCTTGTAAGTGTTTTTCATCAAAACTTTTTGGATGAATGGTTGCTGATTTTAACATTTGCATTTACTGTTATCTTGATGTTATTTGTTTAATCCTTGAAACCCTAGAGCCAACACATAAGTAGGTCAGGGCTTCATGTCCCCATGAATAGAGCTATAAGCTCTATTCATGGGGACATGAAGGAGTTTAGCCTAGCCATAGCTGCAACCAGATTCCCTCTGTCTTGTGTTAGTTTTAAGCACAAATTGAAGAAGAAGGCCCTAGGGCCTAATTGATTTTACACCTAGGGTTTACTTATACTGCCTTGTATGAAGCAACACTTTTCACCTCTAGATTTGTGCTCCTAAGCTAGTCGCTTTGTCAAACAAGTCTTGAAGAGAGTAGAGAGAGAGTTTTAGGCCTAGCTCTAGCTACACCTAGGTAATCCTTTCCTCCTTAGGGTTTAGAGCGGCCTCACATAAAGAACATCAAACCCTAACCCTCTCATTTTTAAGTTTGAGTCTTCCTAAACCATTAGCCTCATTTCATTTGACTCCATTAACCCAAGGTAATTTAGTCTAAGAACTCTTTGAAGCTTGTTATGCCTTTTAAACTCTTTCAAAACCACCTTCATTTTGAACCCTAATCCAACCTAGCGCCTAACCCTTAGCTATTTCTGACCAATCCCTAAATGAGATGACGGCCCGCTAATTTTACACACTTTTGTTTGGATAGAAAGGCGCGGCCTAGCCTCTCATCATAGTCAGTGGAGTTTTATTGCCTTTTGTTGGTTGAATTTGTCAAAACGCCACCTCGGGCTAGCTAACCCAATCCTGCGTATAACAAAGTTTATATAGGTGACGCCACATAGTGTAGATCTCTTGTTATGCTTGCAACGCTGTGATTTCTCTCAATCTATCTTGGTTGACATTGATAATTGATTACACCCCGTAGTTTCCGATTTGATAAAACGTTGAGCTCTTTGGTTCTCTTTGACTCATTGATTAGTCGACGCCACACATAACAAGGCAAAGAAGAACAATATATAGGTGACGCAAAGAACATTATATATGAGTCAAATTTGAAGTATTTTTTGCATTGATATATGATACAAGGGTTGACATTTAAACATTGAATGCTCAGATACCATTGAAGAAGTGATATTAATCCTTTCGTTTCTTTATTGAGCCATCATTGACTTCGCCAATAATAGCACTTAATCATTTCGGTTCATATATTAGAGGATAGTCATTGATATTATGAAGTACTAACCCATCAGCAGCACATATTCTAGTTATTTGTCTTGTCTCGCAAACAGTGCATCTTCGTTGGATCTTTCTCCTTTGACTATCTCATTCTGAGCAGTAATCTGTGAAAGGAAATTCTCATCTTGATCCTTTACCCAATCATCGAATCTAGATCGCTTAGGACGTCTGCCTTGGACTTGCGCTCCTAAATGGAAAGAGCCCCCATCGAGGTGACAATGGCTGGGGAAGTTCGCTATTTACCGTTTTAAGCTCTGACTCAAGCCATCTAAACCTTTCATACAAAACCGTGCGATAACAGATCTTATCCGGTGTAATATCCTCGATCCCTTTACTGATCGAGATATTTGCTACTAATCTATCATTCTGTCTTGCAGATTCGACATTAATCGGGTCGATGCTTCAGCTTGTATGTTTGAGATCTTACGATTGCATGTGCATGTGGGTTATTGCATGCATGTTGGTCATTGCATGTGAATGTTGGTTATTACATGTGCATATTTAAGGTTTAAACAAAATATAAAGGACGCATGCATAAGTAAAGAACATCAACTACCCAATATCATGTATAATAAAGGTTCAATCATGGAAATACAATAGCCTACCAGAAATATAGAATATAAACGCCAACCGTGATCTCATGGATCAAGACTGGAATACAATCAAACATAAAATACCCGCGGATCAAAAGATGATAGCAGATCTAATGCATGTACAGATAGATCGGCAAAAATATGCGATTCCTCGGCTATACGGTAACCGCTACCAACCGGAAAACTCGATCTAAAGAATCAACCGGCCTAATATCACTGAAATCAAGCCTCCAAAGAAGCCTGCCTCTATGACCAAATGGGTGGAGGCTCTGGACTAACTGGTCTCTAAGGTAATCGATCCGACCCTGGGTTTATACCTCCCCGAGTTAATCGGATGCTTCCAAAGACTTCCACCAACTAATTCCACCGCTATATGGTCAAAACGATCGTCTTCGCAAATAAGGAAATGGGTCTAAGGATTTCCTCCGGACCGCCTGAAACTTGCTCTTTTATTCACGCTTGCTTCATTATCTCGTTCATATTCTTGCTCTTTATTCACGTTTTCATTCTGCTTGGAAATTCGTTTCTTTACCTTTTGTGCATCAAAACCTTCAAGTGAGACTATTTCCATCAAGGTAACAGCATCCATGGTTAAAGAACTGATTCCTCTTGAGACGGTGATTCCTTTTCGACCGATGGCCATGTCACAGCTTCGCACTCCTAGCTTCTTTTTATTTAAGAGGAATCTCAAATGCGCCAAGTCCATTTGTGAAGAGATAAACAAGGAACTTTCCTTCCGGACGATGCCTTCCGGAATCTGATGAAGCAACTCTGGAACTTAGTCCAAAGAAAATGCACAAGCTCACCATCTTCTTGTCTTACATCTTAGCATTTTTCAGTAGCCATTGTACATCTTCCAATTTTAAAGCCCACCTTCAAGGAAGATTCTCAAATGGTCCATGGATGTGATGTTGGCTGTTGGAAGGCTATCATACCATTTTTGGCCTCTTCATGTAGAGAGGAAGAGAAAGGCTTCATCACTATGTCTTCAGCCTCATCTCCGACAGGGAAGTGTTGAAAGAACTCCCAAAATTGGCTCATGTGGTAATCAGCACTTTCCCCATCAATGAATCGAAAAATCTGTGTGGACCCAAATTTTATAAGAAGGGGGCATTTTTCGATATCCCGGGATTTTTCTCATATCCAAAGGTCATAGTTTCCTGATCCCATTGTGAAGTCATAGTTGGCTTCGGCATCAAGCTGAGCAGTTTCCTTTGAAACTACCAAAGAAATAGGGGAAAGGCTAGTGGAGTCGCCAGTAAGCAAGGCTTACCAAAATATGTCGTTGAGGAAAATAGGACTCAGTTGTTCCCCTAAGAATCTGCCTAAAATGTTATCGCACGGCTTGTAGGAGCAATAGCTGAGTCAAAGGTAGAAACCGGCTAACAGAGCTTCCCACCCACTGTCACCCTGATGGGGAGCTCTTTCTATTTAGGGAGGGCAAGTCCAAGGGAGACGCCCCTAAGTCAATCCTCGATAAAGGAAGGCTAATGGATAAAGGTCAAGTCAAAGAAAAACCCTTCCACAAATTGATGCCTAAAGATAGTCACAAAGATAAAACCATCAATAAGCACCTGCTTATGACAAGACAAATAAATAGAATATGTGCTTGAAGTGGGTTAGTAATTTATAAAACCAAAGACTATCTTTAAATTAATATATGTAGTACGAATCATCACATATTGACGGTTTTCAATGATGGCTAATAAAGCAAAAGACTTATATCAATTCTCAATAAAGCATAAAGGATAATTTTAGCATTCAATGTGTGCAATTTAAACCATGTATCATATTACAAATGCAAATAAAAATCAAGCTCATATGACAATGCCATTACCTATATTGTTTCAGAGGGTATGACGTAGGCCTTTATCATCAATAGATCAAAACAATGACAAAGAGAGAAACGTTGAGCCAAATAGTTTAGGAACACAAATATCAACTCAATGCCAATGAATAGGGCTGCTAACTATCACAACGCTGCATGTATAATCAGATGATAAAAAGTATGACGTCAGCCCTATGATACTTTTGTTGCAGTGTGACGTCAAGCTTTGCCAACAAGTCAATATGAGAGGAGAAGGCCAACGTTTTATCAAACAATCTTACAATACTTATCAATGGCTCATCACCAATCAAAAGAAGAGACAAAATCAAATATCTAAGCTTCAAACGAGAGTTCTAACCATGTATGACGTCACAACTATGATATTTTTGTTGTTTTGCAGGTTAGCTAGCCAAAGTGGACGTTTTGACAAATTCAACTGGTAAAAGTGCAATCTAACTCCACGGCTACAACAAGAAGATAGGGCCGCACCTTTCTATCCAATCAAAGTTCAAACTTAGGCCAACGTTGTCCTCTTAAGGTTAGTCCTAAAATCATCTAGGGTTAGTAGGTAGGGTTAGCTAGGGTTTGCGAATTTGGAAGTAGTTTGAAAATTTCTAAGGCATAACAAGCTTCAAGAAATCAACTCTAGACTAGTGACTTGGGTTATTGGAGTCAAATGGAAGTGTAGCTAATGGTTTAGAAGGGTTTCAAACCTAGAGACAAGAGGCCTAGGGTTTAATGGTGTTGCTAAAGCAAGGCCACTAACCCTAACCCTAAAGAGAAAAGGCTTACCTAGGTGTAGCTAAAGCTAGGCCTAGTTCTTCAATCTTCTCCCTAGGACTTTCTTGGCAAAATGGCTAGCTTATAAGGATAAAACTAGGGCTGAAAAAGTGTGGCTATGGGAAGGCTTTCTCAAACCCTAGAAGTAAACCCTAGGTGTAACTTAATTAGGCCTAGGATCACTTCTTTCTTCAATTCAAACTCAAAACTAGCCAAGATAAAAGAGGGTTAGTGTAGCTAAA
>SNQJ01S0253250.1:0-12698 GCA_010110895.2 Picea sitchensis
ACGTATATGAGTGGGATAACAAACATTAAATAAAGGATAAGAAGAATTTAATAATGGGATAAGATATTTAATAAGAGGATAGGGTAATAAATGTAGGGATAAGGGAGTAAATGAAGGGAAGGCGGTGAAGGAGGGATAAGGGGGGGAAAAGAGTTTGGGAGTGGGGATCATTATACGGGAGTTGGGGATGAATTTTGGAGCAGGGGATTGGCAGAGTGAAATTTGGAGAGGAATTGACACAGTGCACTGGGGATTTGCTGGGGGTTTTGGGCACGGAGGGCTAGGATATCCATTGATATCCTAGGGCTAGGAGCTAACTAGTCGGCAGGGAGGACAGTTTTGGGTAGTGTTCTAAAGAAGCTGGAAGGAAGCAAGCTGCGAGCAACTAACAACGTCAGGTTCAGGTAAGAATTATGCATTGTTTTGAATTAATTTGTTATTAAATTTTATTATATGGATGAAATTGCATACGAATGAGTTAAATTAGTAAAATTTCTTGAATTTTACTACTAAGTAGGTTGTTTAAATTATTCGGTCATTACAATTACTTCATGTTATGATTAAGTCATTAACATAGAGTACAAGTATCACCATGTGCTTATATTTCATTCGAAAATACAATGTATCATCTGATTCACTTCGCTGAAAACCCGCCTTTCGTAGGTACTCATCCGTCTTTGCATACCAAGCTCAAGGAGCTCATTTCAAACCATATAAAGCCTTCACAAGTTTGCAAACTCTACTTTCTTGTCCTTTAGCTTCAAAACCTTATAGTTGAGTCATGAAAATATCTTCCTTTATATCACCATTCAAGAAGGCACTTTTGACATCGATTTGATGTAATTTCCAACTATTATGTGCAACAAAATTGATAACTATTATGATAGTATTCCATTTAGTTGTGGGTGCAAAAGTTTCTTCATAATCAATTCTTTCCTGTTGAGAAAAACCTTTAGCAACAAGTCTTTCTTTGTACTTGTCAATTTTACCATTGGGCTTGTACTTTACTCGATAAACCCATTTACAACTGATGGTATTAACATCATGTGGACAATCAACTAAGTTTGAAGTCCCATTTGCAAGTACTGAATCATATTCATTAATCATTGTTTCATTCCATTCTTTATGTCCAACTACTTCAGGAAAAGAAGTAGGTTCAGTGGAAGCATGAGAAAAAATAGTTTTTGCTCTTTGTTGGTAGCCAATTCAATTTTTTCCATTGCCCTATAAGCTGCCTAACACCTATGTCTCCTAAATTTCAAATTTCCATCTCTTTTTGCAAATAGACGATATTTTCATTTCTTGCGACACTTGCAAATTGCTTTTCACGACTGAAAACGTGAAAAATCCTCCATCATTATTTGAAATATCATGATTTTTGTTTTTTTTCATTGATATTTTGAAAGGCTCTTACCCTTGGTTTATTATTAAGTGGTTGGAATGATTTTTTGAGCTATTTCCATTTGCCTATTCTTACTTTGATTCCGCAACTTGACTTTTATTTGATTGATAAAACATTGAGCATGTAAATTTATGGGTTATACTTGATTATATAGGGGTCATGGTTGATTTTGGTTTTTATATGATGTGATCCTTATTATTATAAGCTCATGTCTTATCGATTTTATCTCTTGTCACAATGTTTTATAAACTTTGATTCCACATTATGCAACAAGCGTGTGGGTAACATATGAGTTTGATTTCATATTGAATGGAAATAGTTTGAAGTTATAAAATGGCGCATTGGTATAACTATCCACCGTTTAATTCTTGGGTTGGCCGAATATTTTGGTTATGATTGATTGAACAACGTTGTACTTTGTCATTACTGCTATGCATGGCGGTGGATAATCCCACCACCCTCGCGTATGTATGGCGTGGATAATCCCACCACCCTCAAAGACGCACATTAATTTGTTTCCTTTCATCGCTCTCACTGCTAGCTCCAAAACGATTTTCTCTCCCTGCGGTGCTTAATCCAAACCCTACTATACTAATTCATGGTCTTCGGGTCGTAAGGGTTGGAAAACCCAATGGTAGCAAAAGTGCATTTGTTGATGTTCACCAAGTAAGCTTACAACACCTTGAGGAATTTGGATGGATCCCTAATGTCCCCACCTCTTAGAGAGGGGATGAGAGACTCAGTGGCCCTGGCACCCCCACTAGGTCATAGTCTCAATGGGGAAAAAGTCAGAAGTTAAAAGTTATATTTTGTTGACTTAAGAAAGGAAAAGGAAAGTAGTAAAAGACAACTCAACAGAAGAATACGAATATTAACCCGATTTAACCTAACTTAATAGAGAATTAGAAGGAAAAGTATAAGTAAGAGGTCAGGGTGCACCTATTACTCATTCCTCGGGTTTTGGATTAGCATTTTCATTGCTCTTGAGCATCTTCTTAGTTTGTTGTAGAAACCCTTTGGGAACAACCTAATGGTGAAATATCCACTCACCTTGTTCCAATGCCTTGGTCTCTGGTTGAAAAGACTCCACCATTCTAGTCTCATGGCCACTTTATCGAGGGAGGTTCGATACATCTTATCCCGAGGGCCTAGGGCCATTTCCGACAATTGGGTTTTGTTTGGTGGGTGGAGAAGGACCATCAATTTGATGGACTTTCTGGAGGGTTATCATAATTATACATTTGTTCCGCAGGATTAGACCGCCCTGTTTCATAGGGGACATCCCGGTGATTCAAGAAACTCAGACCTAGGGAGATTTGCTTGAGATCTAAGCCCAAAAATTATCCCACGGGATTCTAAGTGGTAGCCCCTATCTATATTCTTGGAGAGTTTCGTAGAAATTGGAGGCCTCCTTCATAAGGGACGAACCATGTAGGGTTTCAGTCATCCAGCGGGCGCACCATTCAGTTGGAGATTTCTAGATCTTACTAATGATTGAGAGGGATCTTGAGACTGGCACTGGTTGTTCTTATCACCGATCTATATTCTTGGGGGAGTTTCGCATCATTGGGAGATCTCCTTCATCAGGGTCAAACCAACAAGGGTTTCAGTCATCCAATGGCACACCATTAAGTGGAAAATTCAGATCTACGGAGTTTGAGAGTGGATTTGGGAATTTGGACATCTGGTTTTCCTGCAGCCTGTCTCTATCTATCATTTCCAAGTACATTCTCTAGATGATTGGACACTTTTGGTAGTGTATGTAATTATTCGTGGCTTCAACATTCTATCAGATGTATGATCCGCTTTGATTTAGTCTTCATTGTATATCCAAATTCTTTGAGGCTCATTTTGTATTGTCGGAGCATTTTGTAGCATCTCATGCATCTATTGCTTGTAATGCACTATCCTGAGGTTTATGCCATATCTACTTCATCTATTGTATTGATCTTACATTGCTCTATACAAAAGGTCGATCTTGTTTGTGCTTCTACATCTTGAATATATTGTGATCTCCATGTGTTGATGAATCTTGTATGCACTTAAAAATCAAATAAATTAGTAGTAGTTAGTGATTCCAAGAAATACCTATTTGAGATATTGATGAGACAAAGCCTCATCCTCCAAACCCGTGGAGATCTGCATGCGTAAGGGCTGTGGAATCTCTGCCATGGGTCGGCGGAAGATAAACAATCAATGAAATAGGAGGTAGAAATAGAAGTGGTCGAGACAACCATGAGCCCTGCTGGCTTGGCTCTTAGTAAACTGAATTTTGTAAGTTACAACAAAACATGAACCAATAATGTAGTTAGAACATTGGTCCTGACAGCTGGATGAGTATAAGGAAACCAATGTATGGGGACAAATTTAAACTTCAAACCTTGAAGAAAGTTCATGAGAATATACAGAAAATGAACCAGAACCAAACTAGGATAACTAACCTTCTGATGCAGTAACCCATCGAGGAAAATATCCCGATACATATGGGAATAAAGAGGCTAGAGGGTCCAAAGTGGAACCCGTGAGGAAGGCAGATATAACCCAAAGCAAGCACCAGGATCCGAAGGAAGACTTGAGGTGGTATGTTCCATGGGTAGATGGGTAGTAAGACCAATCATAGGCCATATGTGCTAGTTTTCACAGATGAACTGCTAGGGCTAACACTGTGTAGCGTAGCTAACCCCTGCACCATACATGCCCACATTTACATTACAGGAGTAACATGAACAAAGTTGGAAGATTTTGGTGGCACAATTAGCCGAGTACCTCGTGGGAATACTACAACTTGATATGAAAAGTTCAGAAGACAATGTCCCTAGGACTAGATTATCAACTCAAAGTTCAGAACCAAACCTAGACCTAACCATAGGGGAAGCTTTTGAGTTTGAGGAAGGGCGGATTTATAGAGATTCCATACTTGATACAACTAAGATGATGTAAAGACAAGCATGGGTGCGTATCGGATAATTTACCTGGCCTTAATCCCATGAGAGAGATGGAGGCCATCAAGTTTGCCACCATGTACTTGGATGGAAAATCCCAACGACCGTGGTACCCATGGGCTTCACCACACTCGCCACAAATATTGTATCCTATACATAATTCATTTAGAGGCTCATTGATAGATTTGATCTAGGAGATCCTGGGTTACATTTTTGGGAGCTCACCTAACTCAAGCAAACAGGTATGGTCGAGGCATACATTGATGAGTTCTAGAGGTTGGTAGTGATGGTGCAAGATATATGTCCCCAAACTGTGCTCATGATGTTTTTCACAGAAGGATTGACGGAACCTTTGAAGGGTTGGGTTATCTTCAAGCCTACCAGCCTACAAGAAACCATTTGGAAGCATCTAGGGTCCGGGTCCGCCTGCTAAACCAAAATTCATACCAAAACCACCTCTTAACAATGGTGGAAGGATCAAAGGCCTCCAATAAACCAGTGGAGGATGTGACCATGGGCTATGACAAGGGCCGGAAGAATAGATGACACCACCGTGAGGGAACCCGAGAAGGAAGCAACCGCCTCTCACATGCAAGGGAGCTGAATCCCTCACACAAGCGCAGGATGAGGACAAGTACATTACATTGAGGTCACCCGATGATGAAGAAGAGGATGAGTATGTTCAGATACAAAACATGGAGGCTGAAACGCTAGAGGCAACAGAAGAGGAGGTCTGCATCCAGACCGTAGTTGGAGAGAAGGCTACATTAGCATCTATCGCTGGGGCACCCAAGTTCAACACCTCGTATCAATGAGAGGGGTCTTACAAGGACGCATAAAGTGTCGGCTCTAATTAATGGAGGAGCTTCCCACAATTTAATTGATGCAGCACATCAAGAGGAGGAACATACCCACAAGCAGAGATTTTAAAAAGATCTGTGCGGAGGTAAGGTGTGGTAGTACTATGCTCCTGTAATGTATACATACTGTATGAAACTCACCTTGGGAAGGCATGAGTTAGTTCAGATGTGTATGTGATGGATCTCCCCGACACCAACATCATCCTAGGGGTGCAAGGGTTCCAGCACTTTAAGACCCATCACCACAAATTACAAGACCATGGAAATGTCCTTGTGGGGGAAGGAGGACGAAAAGTTATGCTCAGAGGCATGACAGGCAAACTCTGCCAGAGTGGTCACGAAAAAGAGGATGGAAGCATCTTGTGAAGGGAAGAAATTGTATAAGGTAAAGTGGAAATGTAAGATCTCAACATCGTGGATGAGAAGGGAAAGGTTCTTTACACACCAGAGATCAAAAGAAACCTTGACAAGCACCATAAAGTGTTTTGGTCGATTCCTCCAAAAGCACCGCATGTGGGTTTGAGCACATCATTGAGCTAGAAGTCGAGGTTAAGCCTGTTATCACCACACCCGGTAGGCATCCCAAGAAGTATAAAGACTAGATAGAGAAGGCCATCAAGGAGTTTCTAGACATGGGGTGGGACACATCACCAAGTTCAAGCCCATTTGGTTTCACATCGTTAGTCTTGGTGAAGAAGAAGGATGGAATGATGAGAATGTTCATTGACTTCTGGGATTTGAATAAAAAAGACGATCAAAAAATAGGTATCCCATACCCACGATTGATGAGTTGGTGGATGAGTTGTACGCTGGAGCTATATATTTCAAAATTGATCTCGCCGTGCTACCATCAAATCAAGATGAGGAGGAGGACATCTCAAAACAGCCTTTAGGTGTCATTACGACCATTACTACGAAGCTTTGCGATGCCCTTTAAGTTAACCAATGCCCCAAAATTTACATTTGTCTTCTGGTATGAACCATGTGTTCAACAAACACCTAAGGAAACACTTGTTGGTATTCTTTTGATGACTTGCTCATTTACAAGAAGACCGAGGAACACCTTCGACATGTGGACCTCACAATCCCTCGTCAATCATGGCGTAATGTGCTTCACTATATTCTAAGGAGTCTAAGTGTGAGTTTGAAATGACAGAAGTGCTTTTACTTGGGACACATCATAGGGCAAAGGATACAGGTACACCAGAGAGTGAACAGCCCATTAGGGAAATGGCCTACCCAAAACACTCATAGAACCGGAGGACTCGGGCTCATGCACATACTATAGGTTCTTTCAAAGGGTTTTCAACCATGTGCACCTTGACTCCGACCACCAAAAAGGGGTCCTTCTAATGGAATGATGAGGCCCAAATTATGATGGAGAAATGAAAGAGGTCATGAGACCCTGCCCAGTTCTAGCTCTTCCAAACTTCGGCATACCCTTCACCTTGGACTGTGATGCATTGGGGGAAGGTATAGAGGTCGTTTTCATGTAAAACATGCACCCCCTTGCCTATGAAATCTCTGGAACTCGTGGGTCCCAACCACTTTACAGCATTTACAAATAAATGTTGGTTATCATGCATGCACCAGCCAAATCTGTGCAATATTTGTTAGGTGCAAGGTTTGTGGTCAAACCAGACCATAATAGTCTTAAATATCTATCTGGAGCGTAAGGATTTGAATGAAAGACAACAAAAAATGGGTAAGAAAATTTAGAGCCTAACACTTTGACACACTCCACAAAGGAAAGAACAATGCAAGCACCGATGCATTTCATCCGTATACATCCATTTTTAAGCCATGTCCGTATGTCACCGAATCGAAGGAACACTTGATAGTGGAATATGCAAAGGATCAGCTTACTTGTCAATTGTTGGACTCGCAAATACAAAATGATAACTTCGTATCAAGTAAATGACCTCATCTATTACATAAAAAAGGTCGGATCTTTTTAGTTCATGGATCACCAAAGCAGATCTTGGTGCATGCATGTCATAACTCAACAATAAAGGCATCGGCACGCGAAGACATACAGCTGCGGAGAAATGTTTGTATGGAAAGGCCTCAAGGAAGATGTGATTACGCATGTCAAAGAATGCAATTAAGCATGCCATGAAACAAGGGATGAGCACACGCACTCGCATGATTGTTGCGTACCTTTTGCCTCCATTCCAGAGCACAAGTGGAAAGTATATCCATGGATTTCATCACCGAAGTTTCCCAAAGCACACCGGAAATATTGCATTTTTTTGGTGGTAGACAAGTTGACTAAGTTTGGTAACATTCTTTCCCATAGCCATAGACTCTGGGCAGCAATGTGTGGCCGAATTCATTTTTCGTGAGAAGTGTTCAGACTACATGGCCTACAAAAAACCATTATCAGTGACAGGGAAAACATATTCATGAGTACATTTTAGCAGGAGTTGTTCATAAGGCTTAGTGGGTACCGAGCATTGACTCCTAGTACTAGCTATCAAATTCCCCATCGGATGGTCGACCGACATAGTAAACAAATGGGTGGAAGGTTACCCTAGAAACTATGTGTAGCAGGACAAACGAAAGCATGGGTCAGATGGTTACATTTGGGAGAATATTGCCACAACACTACCCAACATATGTCCATTGGCATGTCACCTCGTGAGTTTTATATATCTAAGATCCCTATCATTTGTGGAGATTGCATTTGGTGACACCAGGGCTCCGATGGTACAAGATAGGATACAACAGAGCCAAGACATTCTCAAGGAATTGAAGGATTATCTACAGAGGGAACAAAACCAACAAAAGGTCCAAGTGCATAAGCACATAGTTGATCGTACCTTTCAGGTTGGTGATTTAGTCTATTTGAGGTTGTAAACATACAGGCAGGCCTCCATTAAAAAATCGAGTGGAGAACCGCAGCCACGCTTCGCTGGACCTTACAGAAAGTTAGCGGTGGAGGATAGGGGCAGAGTTTATGAGTCGGAGCTTCCATTGTGGTAGCAAAATTCACAACGCCTTCCATGTTTCGCGGCCTTAAGAAAGACCTTGGTCAACATGTCGCCTATGTGGAGGCATTACCTCCCATGGATGAGGACGAGGGACAACTTGTTTTGATTCCTGAGGAGGTGTTAGAAGTCCGAGAAGAGGCTCCAAAACCGAAACATCAAGGAGTATATGATCAGGCGGAAGGATTTACCCATTGAGTGGGGATGCCATTTGGGAGAAGGAGCACGTGGTTATAGAAGCATGTTTGGAATTGCTTTAGGACAAGAAATTTCAACCAGGGGAGATCAGAACCCCCGCCTCTGAGAGAGGTAATGAGGAGACTCACACTGGCACCCCACTAGGTCATCATAGTCTCACAATCAAGGGGGAAAAAGTCATAGTTAAAAAGTTGCATTTTTAAGTTGACTTAAGAAAGGAAAAAGGAAAGAGTAAAATATAACTCAACAAGAATAGAAGATTAACTCGGATTTGAACCTAACTCAAATGTGAGAATTAAACGGCAGAGGCTGGGGTGCACCTATTACTCATTCCGTTTTGGATTAGCATTTTCATTGCTCTTTGGAGTATCAGTTTGGGTTTGCTGCATAAACCCTTGGGAGCAACTCACAGGAAATATCCTCACCTTGTTCCACACAAATTAACTTCCTGGGATGAAAGAATCCCTCCACACCATTCTAGTATCGTGAGCTTATCGAAAGTGAGGTTCGATACATCTTATCCCGAGGGCCTAGGGCCATTATGACAGCTGGGTTTTGTTTGTGGGTAGGGACCATCAGTTTGAGGGATTTTTCTGAGGGTTATCATCATTCTACATTTGTCTCCAAGTAGACAGATGCCCTGGGAGCCATAGGGGACATCCCGTGATTCAAGAAACTCAGATCTAGGGGAGATCTCTGAGATCCGAGCCCAAAACTTCTCCCATGGGATTCTCAGTTCATCTATATTTGAGAGTTTCAGAGTAACTGGAGTAAGGCCCTTCATCAAGGCCAACCCTCAAGTAGGGGTTTCAGCCATCCAAAGGGTGCACCATCTGGAGATTTGGGGATCTACAACGATTGAGGATCTTGGAGATTCGGCACTGGTTGTTCTTACCACCATATATTCCGGGAGTTTTATATCATTTGGTCTCCTTCATCAGTATTTCAAACTAGCTAGGGTTTCTGGCCATCCGCTGGGCACACCATTCAATGAGAATTCAGATTCAATGGAGTTTGAGAGTGGATTTGGGAATTTGGACATCTAGGGTTTCCCAGCCTCCGTCTATCATTTGGCATACTTTGGGATGATTGGACACTTTTAGTGGCAGGGAAGAATTATTCAGGGCATCAAAGACTTACCGTGACGGAAGATCTTCTTGATTTAGCCTTCATTGTATATCCAACCTTTGAGGCTTATTTTGTATTGTCAGAGCATTTTGTAGCAGCTCATATCTATTGCTTGTACCACCATCTGAGGTTGCCGATCGGCCATTCATTGTATTGATCTTACATTGTCTATATAATAAAAAGGTCGACTACTTGTGTTTCTACATCTTGAATATATTAGATCTCCATGTGTTGATGAACCAGATGCACTAAAAACTCAATAAATTAGTAGTAGCAGACCCCAAGAATTCTGGTTTGGGATCATTACAACTGCCTCATACAAAAGTTTCATGGTTTCACCGGCGCGGTTCGACAGCTTCACATTAACATTTGGTGGATGCCGAGCCAAGGTTGGGATGTGCAATTGGAAATTGACGAGCAATTCTCAGTTTAGCTACCCAGATAAATTCAAGCACGGACGTAAAAGTGGTCTAAAAACTGTAAGTTGGAAGATTTCCCATGGACATTGCTCTTCCAATCACGAAGGGTGAGCTCCTGTGAAAAAGGTTTGCCCGCTAATATGCTCAAGCAACGCTATAATTTAATTTTGTCGATGATAACCAAGTGCTTTATCACCATGAGGGGTTGATATGGTTTCGCTTTTTCTTGTACCCAATCTTCAACTAATACTTATGGTTTCTATGGGATATGAGCTATTATGTCTTATTACTTTGTTAGGAGTTCCGTGTTTAAAATGTCTAAAAGATACAAACGGAACCAGGCCGATAACACCCTTTTTCACTTTGGGTTAATTAAAATGCTTGTGGTTTGTCATTTAGGGTTACAACGAGACTATTGGAATGATTTTCTTAATCGAAATAATTTTGAGGACTCAAGCCCACCACAAGCTGACAAACCTGTGGTGAGCGAGAGCAAGTTAGTACCCCGTGTGCCTTACAGTGCTCTGTTACCTAAACCCCTACCCGACTCACCTATTGACCTACCCAATTTTGTGACCAAAGAAGTCGAAACTGTTAAACCCATGGCTAAAAGGCCTAAAACCAAACCTACTGCGAATTCTAAAGGTAATAAGAACGCCCGATTAATCTCTCGCATGGCAAGAAACAAACCAAAAATTCCTATCAACCCTGACCCTATCATGGTCAGCGAAGATTCTGACTCGGAGGTTGAACATTACCTAGAAAGTGAGTATCCCTATTCGGAAGGTCTGTGTGACAAACCCTCATACAATTTTGTGAAAAACCTACCACCTTGCTTGCGAAATGATCCTAATTACCCAGGCATCAAAATTCCTTGTGAAACCCCCGTAGACTCGTCAAAACCCCCTCCTGCTCTATCTGAACCAGCTGCTCCACCATGTGATCAGTGTGGCTCATGGTTAGAAAGGTATTACCTTGATGTGTCAATGCTACAGTCCAGAATTCATGCTCTGGAAGATCAAGTTGCAGGGCCCACCAGTCAGAAGGCCAAATCTCCAGCCATTGATAAGAAACAACGAACAACAAGTTCGATTTTGTTTAAGAATGTGGAGTCAGCTACAACAATCGTCAATTCAAAATTGGCATAGCTCGAGCAACCTCACTGGTATGATTATAACCTGTTTATATGACAAACTCATAAGCTCTGTTTACAGTGTGGATTTTCTTTGACACATAAGCATGGACTATATGCATAATTTTGTTTTGATTAATTGAATTTTGTTTCCCGGATTAGCTTTGATTGGATTTAGCTTTGATTTGATTGATCATGGTATGGATTTGATTATTTTAATTTGGCTTAAATTGGATACTCTGTTGCTTATTGAAGTTGTTAATAAATTTTCTAAACATAAGTTGTTTCTGGTATTTCAATTTCAAACGCAGTCAATGTTACGATTCGAAATTGATTATATTCTATAAGATATGGTTGGCAATAATGGTTAAATGTTATGATTTTATTTTCCATGTCTTTTTGACCAATTTGAATACCATTCTATTAATGCATAACCAAATTGTGAATAGATACAAATCATAACTGTTATACCCAACTAATCGATTCACATTATTTGACCGTGTTATCAGTTCGATTCATATTGCAACAAATATATTGTTTAAAATTGATTTGGGAATGAAAGTGATTATGCCCAGGATTACGATTGTTTTTGTATTTGACTCAGCCACGATTTGTTTTGATTGTTGCCCAGTTTATGATTATCACTGTTGTTGATGGTTGTGATCACTATTTTGATCTTGTCTGTTGATTGTGTAACGCTTAGCGATCGAAATTTATGGCAAAGTTTGGTTGGTGCTATTATGCATGTTTCATTTTGACTAATATCATAACAGTCTTTCCATATTGGCATTTGATTAAAACAATATGAATCTTATGCACATTGTTACAACAGTAACAAATCGATTATGATTGTGTTCGATTATGATTGCATTGATTATGATTACATCGTATCTTATACGATATGATTCACTATTAATTTCATTTCGATATGAAACAGTTTGGTTACCATTTGATCCGATTTTATGGCAAATAAAAAAACAGAGCATTCTTATCCTGTTTCGATTGCATCCCTTTCGATTTTGTTTAATTTGAATGATAAAATCATTGGAATCATAGTGATTCATTTTGGATATTTATTAAAAGGAAAATTAAATTGGATTATTTTAAAAAGATTTTGTTTGATCTCTATCTGATCCTGTATGTTATTTTAGAGTAGCTACAGAATCAGATGATTTTGTAGCTAAGTTTGTGGGATCAATTTTTTATTGTTTTGTTGATGAAATGTCTTTCTAATTGGTTATTTTTGGTCATTTGCAGATCAATTCGAAATGGCAATGGCTTTGATGAACAGTTAGGGGATATTTCAAAGATTTCACTTGCATTTTAATTTCCTAGTTTAGTTGATTTCGGGATATTTCCGAGATTATGTAAAACATTTTGATATTATCCACAGGGAGGTTTTACCCTATGGAGAGACTTATATATACTTATGATTTTTGTAATAATGTTCATCCTCATTCGTGGGAGAAAAAGGATATGGAGTATTAATACAGACTGAAGCAGAATTTGGTGTTTTGTCACAGCTTTAGCTTCTCATTATATCAACATTTTGTTTCATGTTGTGTATATCAATTTGTATCTGGTTTATGACTACTTTAGCTATCTAAATCAAGTGCAAATGATATAA